>VYZT01055098.1:0-11004 GCA_013400735.1 Pomatostomus ruficeps | reverse complement strand
ATATTATTACTGCAGTCATGCTGGCAATGGAGATCCTAGGGGCATATATATCAACAAATGTGTTAGGATTGTTCAGCTGGGGAGAAAACAAAGAAAACTAAGTATGGGTGCCATTCAGCTGCCCTAAAGAACTCCCTAAAGTCTGCACAAATGGGAATGCTTTGCCAGGAAGATTTCCTTATTAATTTATTTCACTTTTTCAGAGAATGTTCCTGCTTTTCTTTTTCCAAACTCTGAGGTAGGTAATAGTGGAAAAGAAAAATGATGATTTTATTCCTGTCATGAGCTTTTTCATCAGTTCTAAGACTAGAAACTGTTCAGTCCTAGTTTCTAAAACACTCTATCCAACAAGTCCTTTACTTAGACCTCTAGGTAGCCTATTTGTTCCCAAATGGAAAGAACTTGACTTAAGTAAACAGATAAGGTTTTCCAGGAGAACTGTAGAAACTGAAAAGACAGAGGGTAATGACTGACTCCTCTTGATGGAGCTACAACTTGACAAAAAAGTATTTCACTCAATCACAGAATTGTTGAGGTTGGAAGGGACCTGTCAACATCACTGGAGTTCCTCAGAGCTCATATCAAAGAAAATCCACTAAAAGTGCTTAGAGAGTCAGTTCCAGAAGATCTTGTATGGTTACCCACCCAACACAGACATGAGCAGGTAGAATTTTTCGCAGCAGTTAGCCAGAAGTACAGTTCCTCAAAAAACCCCAATATTTATTGCAGGAAACAGCTGACTCTGACAACTCTACCTGGTAAGTCATGCAGCTTTCTGTAGAGACAGACA
This sequence comes from Pomatostomus ruficeps, assembly GCA_013400735.1. Classification (NCBI taxonomy): domain Eukaryota; kingdom Metazoa; phylum Chordata; class Aves; order Passeriformes; family Timaliidae; genus Pomatostomus; species Pomatostomus ruficeps. Next base: position 10,214 of record VYZT01055098.1, on the reverse strand, counting down.
TGTAGCCAAAAGTCCATGATGTTTTCAAGGTTTACATAGAATCTTAGAATGGTTTGAGTTGGAAGGGGACTCTTAAAGGTCACCTAGTCCAACCCCTCTGCAATCAATCAGGACAGCTTCAATTCAAATCAGGTTGCTCAGAGCCCCATCCAGCCTGGCCTTGAACACTCTCAGGGATGGGACATAGACAGTTTCTCTGGGCAACCTGTCCTGTGTTTTCATTCCTTCATGATAAAAAAAATTCTTCCTTATTGCTAATCTCAATCTACCCTCTTTTAGTTTAAAAACATTATCCTTTGTCCTATTGCTACTGGCCCTGCTAAAAAGGCTGTCCCCATTTTTCTCATAAACCCCCCTTAAGTACTGAAAGGCTGCAATAAATTCTCCCTGGAGCCTTCTCTTCTCCCAGCTGAAAAATCCCAACTCTCTCAGCCTTTCCTCATAGAATATGTGCTCCAGCCCCTGATCACCCTTGTGTCTCTCCTCTGGACTCACTCCAGCAGGTCCCTGTCCTTCCTGCACTGGGACCCCAGAGCTGGATGCAGTGCTCCAGGTGTGTTCCAGTAGAGCAGGGCAGAGGGGCAGAATCCCCTCCCTCACCTCCTGCCCACGGGGCCCCGGGCAATTTAGAGAGAAACCTTTACAAGGAAGTTTCTGTGTAATGTTTCAAAAACAGCATTTCCGGGATTGGTAGAGCTCAGCCCAAACTGAAAATGCCATCTGTGGAACAGTGCTGAACAGCCATATCCTCACAATGACTTACATCCAACACACACTCATTCTGGTATTGGGGTTCTTTATTTATAGTGCTGTTGAGTTATGGTGGAAGTGGTGTTTGAGAGGTGTTTTGACGAAAATGCTCGTTACTTCATGCACTGAATTCAGCAATGAATCAAAGATGGAAGGAAAGCGAAATGGACCTTCAATCTCACTTCTGCACCTTGTGGTTGGCAATCAGGACTTTCATCCTCTTGTGATAGCATTCCAGTTTTGGGCCCATCAGAGGAAAGAGAAAGGGGAGGCTGCTTGCTCTAGAACTAGTTTTATCCCTGGCCTGTTTTACTACCAGGAAGCTGTTCTAGTGCATCTAGTGCACAAAATGACAAAAAACCCCACCAAAACTCTTTGGAATGACTGATAAATCTCTGAATGGATTATTACCCATTTCCTTTTGCAGCTGGCTATTGAAAGAAGTGAAATATCAAGTCCACAATCCAGCTGTGAGTTGGCAACAATGCAGACATTCCAGCATAATAGAGACAAAAATGCATAATTTCCAATTTCTTATTGAATTTACTGAGATTCTTGATGTCAGTGGGATGGTGGGATTCAGAACTGATCTCACTAGTATTTCAGGAGTAAGCCACAAAACTGAGACAAAATATCTATTTTTTTCACTGAAGCTTGATATATACAAAGACACTGAACTTTATTCAGATGCCTGAAAGACTAGATTTTTGATATTCAGGGGCATTCTGAACAACCATGAACAATGTTCCTTTCATCCAGTAATATGCATTTATGCCATTCTCAGGAAGCAGAGATTGTCACATCCATATCAGAACATGGACTCTGTGCCTAAAAATTAATTGGAATGCTTTGCAGGCATTGGGAAAAAGCCAGTAAAGGAAATAATTTGGTTGCTCATTCAATAATCCCTTTCTTAAATTTTAGTCAATACCAGCCTAGAAGGTGGGTGGTAATGTGTGGTTCTAAATCTCAGTAGCCAGTTACGTGCAAAGGTAAAGAAAACATGAAAAGAAGGCTGAAAAGCACAGCAATTCACTATTGTATTTTATCACTGGATCATATTTTACTTAAATGCGCACAAAATGTTTCAAATTCTGAAGTTTAAAAAAATACTGCAGGAATCCCAGTGGGTGGGGGGGTTTCATAATAAGCTTATATAAGTGCCACTTTCTAATTTTGCAGCAATTCACCCACTGACCTCTCTCTGTGCTTTTTTCCATGTTGCCTGAAATGCCCTTGAGAGAAATAGTTCTTTCTGCAAAATCTACCTGTGCTGTGAAGACAGAAAAAATGCACAGCTTGATTTACGCTTACATGTATTACTTCTATGTATTACTAGAGGAAGAAGAGAAGCTTTGAGCTTTCTATGTATTATTACATGAGGTAGCTTTAAGTATCTCATGTATCCAGTTTTACTGACAGCTGACTGTTGGTTAGTCTTGTTTTCTCTTTTTCTTGTTCTTTGCAAATGGTAGCTCTGTTCTGTCCTGTGCCATGCCTCTAGGCAGCTAAAGTAATCTAAATTGTTCTGAATGTGATAAAGCAGAAATTGCTGTGATCCTAACAAATTCAGCTTCCAAATCTCCTTGTTAAAGTGAGCTGTGTTTAACATTCATCCTGGCTTTTGGTATCATCACAGAAGTAGCCTTTATAACACTATACACATTATTAGGGACCTTTCATATGATCACTCAGAGGGCAGCAACAACTGGGCAAAAAAAAACATATCTCCTGGATAAAGGGGACTATCCCAGACAATTTCATATGAGAGCCTTTGAAGCACAGCTAGATATGTTTCATGTCAAGATACAATAGAAAATTCACCTGAAATACTGCATACCATTCCCATCTCCCATGTCTGATCAGATGAACTGAAGTCAGATGAGCTTCAATGAATTGCTAACAGGAGCATCCAAAAGGATGTGGGAAATAGAAAGAGTTTTGTTTTGCTAAGTCTGAAAGGACAGGGTATTGTTCTATGCAAACACTCAGACAGACACTAGTGGTGGAGAAAAGATATTTAAACAGAAGGACATCTTTTGCAGTGTTTGTACCCCAACATATCAAAAGAATTACCTGGGAAGAACCATTAGTGAATGCCTAAATCTAAACATTCCTCTTTAAAAGAGCTTTTCAAAAAGCCTTTCAGATGAATCAGACAACAAAATTCAACTAGTTTCCAGACAGGGTTTAATCTGCTTTTACTTCCTTTCTCTGTCATAGCTAGGGAACTAGACTTCATGGTTTCTTACTGCAGTATCTTCCTACACAACACAGCCACAATTTGCCCATTTAAAACCTTGGAATAGATTTAACATTTTCAGATATGTTATTGATTTGAAGTTACAAGTTGGAACCTGGGAAAGATTTCTTTGCATATTTTAATTCACCATATCTTTGTGTTATTTGAAGCATCAGAAGATATTCTTTCTTATTGAATCTGAAATAAGCATTCTTACTTCTCCATATATGTTAATTATATACAGGAAATTACACACAGGAGTCTCTACCTTCATACAAAGCCAAATAAAAAGTACAGGAAGAGATTAGGAGACTGCAGAGAATGCCAGCCATATGACAAATTTTCTCTAAAGACCATTTACATGCCAAGGTAGACACCACAATTCTGTACATTGATGTAAAACTCTTCAACCAAACTGGATCTCTGTTCACTAGTCTCTCCATTAAAATTCCAAGCCAAAAGATCATTTACAGTCCTACATCTAGTTTTCAAAAGAGATGTTTCATATCCAGCTATGAGTGAAAATACCAATCTCAGCAGAAACTTGTACCTCCCTCTCTATTTTCAGAAACACTATGTTGCCAGTACCCAGTAGTACAACGCTTGTATAACAAAGTTCTCCCCAGAGAACATATTTTGGCAGTGACTAGGTCACCCATGACTGATAGACACAGGCATTGCAGAAATCACCTACTGCTGTTTCTGTGTAATAGAGAGCTTGTGTCCCACTGTGCCTTGAATTGCAACAGTGGAATCAAGGTAAAAATGAAACCCTGAAAATTAGTTCAGCTTTGGTGCTTTCATTCACTAGATACAGTTTTCAAAAGTATGTCTCTTGATGACTTCGGCCAGTGTTCTAGTTGCATATTTTAAACCTTAGAAAAAAATATTATAATCAGATGCTGAGGCATTTCTGAGGTGCAAACCCAACTTCACTTACTAAAACATACCCTTAGCCTTCAATTTGTGATGAAGCTGGAGCATTTCTTCCAGAAAGGACTCCTATTTTTTTCATAAGTCAGGAATTCAGAGTATCAGTTAGTTGCCCTCACAGAGAAAATAAGACTAAATCTCTGCATCTTGTCATTCTCATACTAGTGCTGATTTTGTGAAGACTTGCTTTGCTTCTGAAATTTCTTTGTGAGTTTTGCTGTCTGCAAAGAGCTGTAGAGCAGTAACTTCATTCTTTCACATAGCACCACTTATGTTTTTCTTCTGTTTTAATAATGACTGTGAGAAAAGTAAATTAGAATAAATCAGTTTAGAGAGTACACATCATTTGTGAAGAGATGGACAAGATGATATGGATGTGAGGGGTTTTTTACGTGCAAAGATTTTATTACTTCCTTGTATTTATGTCTAAAACCAGCTTGAATTTTCCAGCAAGCAGATTTGGTGAGTAACTGGATACATTACAGTACCTCAGAATCTTAGTCTATGTCTGAGAAAATCTAGGGGTTGGAGGAGATTAAATAAGGTAAAATAGCGTGACTTCTGCATGACAAAATGTGAATGACCAGTCCAGTGGAGAAATGAGGAACCAGAGCTTCACAGCTACTGGGAAGTTAGCTGGAAAAGACATTCAAACACTTACGCGCACAAGTGTCTCAAAAGATAGCCCTGTGTGATATGATTTTTTTCACAGCATTCTGAAACATCACAGATCTGTAGACTACTGTAAATAGATTTTAGCTGTGAAAATCCAGAAAAAAATAATGTTATTCCCTTTCCCTGAAAGCTTCTCTTAGTTGCTTAGATAATTATACTTTTTTTTTAGTAGTAGTAAAAAAACTTTGACCTCTGTGGAATCTGTTATTTCCCTGAAGCACAAAATGTAGGCTTTATTTTACAAAATTGAGGGCACTTATGTTGGGGTTGACAAGCCGAGTAGAATTAATTTGCAGAAACAGGATTAAAAAGTGGGCATAATTCCAGGAGAAGGAAGAGTTCCCAATGGGAACATTTACAACCTGATGTTTTTGCATGTAAGAAAAATTAACTTAGCTACCTGTAAATCCACTACTGGTTCTCAGCTTTGAGAAGGTGGGGGGGAAAAACAAGTCTTCCTCTCCAGACACTTCCCCTAGAGATCCAATCAAAGCATGCAGGAAATGTGCAGAAACACCCATATGCCTCATCAACACCATTCCTTCAAACCTCAGCTCTCACACTAATGTGAAGGATTTCAAAGCACTTGGAAAATTTCTATACAAATTACTGACACAGAAGTCATGTCTAGGAACAGGTGCCATGAATTCCTTGGTGCCTTATTTGCTGCTGGTCCCACCAAGACTGTTACTGTATTAAAACAATGGACAGTTCAACCTAGAGAAATGTACATCCTTAGCCACTGTTTTAGGAATTCACCTTACTCAGAAGTAAGAAGAAACTAGTAGGCTTTCTTCTGTAATAGTGAGCGGTAGAAAGGAACTTCAGGTGGGGCTGGCACCTTGCTGTTGATCACACAGGTCACATTCATACCCCCAACAGACAACATGCTATGGCGTCTTCAAGAAATCTAAGACAAACAACTTGCACTGACAGAACCATGAAGCCTAACGTTTTCCACATCTTTCCCCAAACTGCACAAAATAAGGAGACTTATCTCTGCTTTTGCCTGTGCTGGTTTAACCAAGTGAACGAAATGCTACTCACACTAGTGAGGCTGTATGCTTTGGTTGCCATGAATATCATACTCAGTGAAAATGTGTGATGGAAAACCATTAAGTCAGAAGAGTGAGGGGGAATAGTTAACATAGTCACTGTTGAACAAAGATACGGAGTCTACTAGGAAAATTTCCAAGTGTAGACTCGATAACAAGAGTGAGTAGTTGAAGTCATCCTGTGAAATATGGGCATACAAGCCAATTTAACAAACTTCTCTGCCGCAATGCCGCCAGTGGGGGCATCGGGTGTCCACTTGCGGTTTCAGGGGTTGTCCGGCTGCTCTGAAGGCATGGGAGGTCTGGCAAAGTTCCTGCAATGTTTCGCCCAACCCACCGATGGTACAGACGCGCCAAAGGAGAGACAAGCGAAGGGGCTTCCCAGATGGTTTATTCGGCACTGGGGTTGTGCCAGGGAAGCACTGGCATAGCGTGATACAGTTACATGAATACCAACACGAGGGGGCGGGGGGAGGGTACAACATCCAATAGGGGAGAAGTGCTAGGTTTGAATTTGGCGGGNGCCTGGCCATGAGATAGACCGAAACTGGCCAGAGCACGCTGCAACACTTCTCAGAGTAACAAGTTCACATACCAAATAAAACAGTCCTTTCTAGCATAGTCAGCTATATGATACAAACTGACCTTTTGGGTGATTTTGTAATCACAAGACAGAGGACAAAACTGGAAGATTTATTTCATTTTAAATGATGGCAGTGCTACATAAATTAGATTTATTATTTCTACATTAAAAGGATGCTTTGCAGTAATAAGTGAATGTTGTGCTTTGCCTTGGTGCCCATATTATTGTTTTACAATAAGTTCTACAAACTGTAACACCAGGGAGTATGACACGGCTTCACTTGGGAAACCTTAACAGTGAAGAAATATTCTGTGCTGGCAACAGTGGCTCAAAGGAAAAAGATGGGTTACAGTGATAGCCAGTAGATTCAACTCCCATGGTTATAAATCCACAGTAGATGATGGGAAGAAGACATTCTGTAAAATGTTCCAAACAAGGAAAATCTTGACTTTGATGTTATTCTAGATAAAGTAAACTGCAGGGGAAAAGGGTTTTATATGAAAAACTTGCTGCCTTCAGCTTCTTGGAAACTTAGCACAAAATGCCTTTTGCTCTCACAGGGAGTGAGGCAGGGCTTGCAGAACAGAATTAACAATGCACCAAGCAGGGCTCAAGACACTCTGTGACAAGAAAGTGGTACTAGCCATTATAAGGCACTGGGCTGTGTGAAAACTCATCCACCAGCAGTTCATGGATGGCAAAGAAAGGGAAGGTTAAGCCACCCATGTTATAACAAAAAATTAGTTATTGGTATAGTTACATCTGGAATCATCACTCAAGATCAGCTTTAAAGACAATTTACAAAAGACAAACTTCATTAAAACAAATACTATTTAAGAAAAGGGGGAAAAAAAAAAAAGGAAGAGGTATATCTGTCTATTATTTACATGAGGAAATCTACTGAATTTTTCCTAGAAGACTATGGATGGCTGGAGAACAGGTGGGATTATCACCCCAGTAGTACATAAGTAAAACATAAGTAATAGAAAGGGGAAATGGTTTATTACTTGGACTGTTTAATGCTTTGAGTTATTTTTATTAGCACCTACTTAGCTCAAACACTGAGAGACACCTGTAAGAAATATCTGATCCATTTGCATTTCAGTGGAGGATTGAGAAAGCTTATAAAACACCTACAGGACTTCCAAAGAGCCTTTTATGAAAAACAGGAGAAATCAGATTCAATGTAGCTAGCTGATACTTTTAAAGGGAAAAGAATCCATGACTACAACACCCTAAAGGCATATAAAAGACATCACAGCTTCTTTTCCCTTATTTTTCAGTACTTTGGCAGAAGTTCTCATAATGCAGGAGGAACCAGTGTCCTCTGACGTTATCTCACGGGGTAAGGACAGAGCAATCTGCTATACCACACCTACACACCAACAACTTCAGTATTCATTTTGCCACGCCAAGACTTTAGTTCTATTTCACAGAAGTGAAAACCCAACCTAACTGACAGTACCTGGAAGTGGTCAACCAGTTAGATTTCCCCTAATAGTTTCTAAACTGACATGAGCATTTTGGTTGTACTTTGGAAGTGTTTTCTGGAAGGCCAGGGTTAGGAGATGGCTGAGAGCAGAAAGGAAAGAGGGGAGAAGAAATTACTAAAAAGAAAGCTTAACTCACAGTTAAAAGAGTTAAAAATAAATATAGTTTAACTATTTTTAGTTGTAAATAAATATAATTAAAAGAGTTTAACTCACAGTTGGCATTGAAGGAGAAATCTTTTAATAGGATTATATATATAAACAAACTAACTTGGCAAAAATAGATACAGAAAAGACAACAGTTAAAATAACGCAATGGAAATACTTAATGCTACTGAAAAACACTGGGCTAAGGATTATATCTAGGGGGAAAAAAGGAAAAAATACATAAATAAAATAGCATTCAACAGATAGACTGACAAATACCACATCACAAACACATTCCCACTTAAAGGCATCTTCAGATATGAGATTAAACTAAGTCACATATCCATTTTAATATTTAGTCTCAATAAAATAAAAAAGGCACAAATTAGAAATGAAATTCTGAAATTTGTCTACATCTGGGGTAGAGAGACACTGACAATTAAGTGGGAGGTAACATGTCTCTAAAGGCATTATGGTTAATTGTATTCTTTCCTCTTGACTGGGAGTATCTGCTAGAAACAAGACACTAAATAAAATAACTTCCCAGGCTATCAGGACTGTTTCTCCAAATCATAACTCAGGACAGCCTGAGGTATAAAAGCCAAACACTAGTAGAAGTATAACCTCATGGCATTACTGTCACCAGTGGTATTTTGCAGTTTAAATACTGCTACTTATGCATGAACTTGTTTTACAGTGAGTTTTACTTGCACTGGAAATGTCTCAGGCCAAGAGTTCAGAGCATCTAATAAAAAACTTGGATAATCAAAATCAAGTGTTCAAAACAATCCTAACACCAAACCAAACATGGAGATTTATTTACTGGTTACCTCAACAGGACTGCCAAGCAAATGGCTTTTTTTTCTCCCAAAGCACACAAGCTGTTTTGGTAACAGAAACCAGGTTCTCTAGTTATTCATATCCAATTCACAGGAAGTCTGGTGCCTACCAACATTCAGTTTTCTCAACCTTTGTTTTATAACAAAATCCTTGAATTAACCCTAGAAAGGTGAGTAGGTTTAGGCTAAAACAGCCACAGAGCATTTCAGTTCTCTTTGTCAGAGTAACGGCATTTCCTAATCAATGCCCACCATTAAGGAGATACGAGAGCTAGCATTTCCAAGTGTCATATTTTCCAAATTCTTCACTCTAGACTCAAGGTTTTGAAAACACTTAGTGAAAAAAACTTAACAGTCTCTTCATGTCTTAAGAACCTTACATTATTTACCTTCCACAAAGAAGCCTTCAGGACAAATGTTTGCCATAAAACCGAAACATACACACGTACACTGAAAGCCTGCAAATGCAAGAGAAGTTTCCAACAGACCTATGGTAGAGTCATCTTACATTTTGTATGTGGAATGTTAATGTTTCTAACCTCAAATCTTGTAATCTGATCCTGTTTTCATACCACTACAATCTTAACAATTTCATTACATGAATACCGTAAGTAGCTGCTTATACCAGAATTCCATTGTGCTCTAAGACAAGAATGGTCCTGAACAGCTGACAGTCTCAGTACATTGGCTTATCATTAGCATCGATATCTTCAAAAGCATAATTAGACCTTGTCTTTTTTAACTTACCAGCATTCACCTTCCTGAAATCCTATGCCTTTAAAAGGGTTTTTCCAGTGGCTTCACCCAGCCCATGTGCACTGCAGGGAGTGGGACAGAGGAACCTGCTGTTTTGTCAACACACTTTACTGCCCCTTGAGGTTTAAATCAGGTGGCATTTATATAACAGCTATAGATGAACAGTGAATGAGGAGGGATATGTTCTGGAAGTGGGTATGAATATACTTCTGTGTAGGATAGTTTTGGGACATCCCATCTGTGTCATAAAAGCATCATCCTACTCTACAGCAATCTGAAAATAAATATGCTAATGGTGCTAGCCCAAGAATTATAGAATTGTTAGAGATCATCCAGTCCAACCCCCCTGATGAGTGGGACCTGCCCCAGGGTCGCCTGGGGCAGGTGACACAGGAATGCATCCAGGTGGGGTTTGAATATCTCCAGAGAGGAAACTCTACCATTTCCCTTGGCAGCTGTTCCAGTGCTCTGCCACCTTCAATGCAAAGAAGTTCTTCCTCATGTTAAAATGGAATCTCTCTCGACCTGCTGGCCACACTCTTCCCAATGCACCCCAGGAGCCCACTGGCCCTCCTGTCTGCCAGGGAACACTGCTGGGTCATGGGCAGCCTGTCACCCAGCAAACTCCCAAGTCCTTCTCAGAGCAGAGCTGCTCTCCAGCAGGCCAGACCCCCACCTGTGCTGGTGCTTGGGGCTGCTCCTTCCCAGGTGTAAGACCCTCCACTTGCCCTTTTTGAACCCCAT
>VYZT01055089.1:161555-178970 GCA_013400735.1 Pomatostomus ruficeps | reverse complement strand
CTCTATACCTTAAATCACACTTGTTCTCCTTCTCTGTAATCTTTCTAGTTCTTTGCAATAGTCGAGGTTGAAAATGCACCAGGAATTTTTACAGTAGCACAATGATGGTTTCTGTCCTTTTCTTTTCTTAGTAACTCTTAAAATTCCCTTAGATTTTTTCATCTCTGTGCAACACTGAGCTGATGTTTTACAAGATGGACCACTGGAGACTGACACTATTTATTATTAGACTGAAAATTATGAACAAACAAAAAGGTGGAAGATTAGTGAGGAAAAAGAAACCATGGCAGGAAAGGGGTCAAGAAAAGAGATTCTTACAACAGAAAGTAACAGAAAGAACATTTTGGGCACATTGTTTACATAACATTGTATCTATAAATATATATACCAGGGAGGGTCACTAATTAGCTGTTGTTACTTCCATAACCAGCTTTAATTTTTTCTTGATGCTTAATGAATGAAAAGAAGTCTGAAGCCTATTTTACTGGGAAAGTGATATACAAGTAATGCAGAGCATGAGTGAGCAACATCATGTTTCCTTAACTACCAACACCAAGCCATGAAATACACATTTTTAAATATTTTGGAGATGTTCATTAATTTAGTATAAAATCCCCCACTTCACCAGTGCAGGTCTCAGAAGACAAGTGGAAAAAGAAAGGGGGAAAAACCAAAAAAACACACGCAAAACAAATATTTCAGCTTAAACATTAAGGAATACATTTGAAGGAATACATTTCAACCACATAGTGCTGGACCTACAACATCACCCATGCAGATGCTGGGTTTTGGAGCAGATCAGCCCTTTTCCTTACTGTCTGGAAGATGCCTTTGCTTTCTTGCTGGAACTTTCAAAAGTAAATGGCTTGGGAATCTCTCTGCTGATCATGGCCAGTGCTCAATTTTTTCTTGTGTGAATCTAACACTCTCAGTCTCCTTAGTGTTTTGTGTAAATTCTAAAATATCGCCTTAGGAATTCTGAAAATGGCCTCCACACTGAACTGGGATACTAGAGCAGAAGAGAAGGCTATTTTGCCACAAATGTGGAATTAGCATTTACAGGCCCATAGTTATTTTATTGATAGCAGACATCTCAGAATACACAGGGTGTGCCACCTAGATTTAGAGGGAACACAGATATGTACAGGAAACCAAATCTGGACTTTTTCTTCTCAAGCCTTTTGGGGATGAGACAAGATGTAGAGGACAAATAGGAAGGCTTCAGGCAGAAGAGCAGAAATAATGCTAAGAAAGTGCTGAAATGAGAAAGAAGTGCAAACACTGATCAGGCAACTCCAAAACGAGACTTTCCATAGACACATACAAGTTTAAGCAAAACAAACTACAGTGCTGAACTCAAATAGTTTGATTGCTGCCCAATGCATCAGACTAAAAGAAGGCAGTGCTACTCAATGGATGGCAGTTTACTCCACAGCTTGTGACAACCATTCACTCCTTGACAAGACCTTGGAGAGGAGAACTGAAATTGCAGGAAGATGTGCTTCTGAATATGGGAGACATCGCTGGTATTGATCTCCCTTGTTTACTTTTGTAGCTGGCTTTGCAGCTTCTGCATACTTAAAAATCTCTAAGAATTCTTTTGCTGACTTCTAAAAATTCATCAGGTCAGAGTGCAAAGTCAGAAGCTTGGCCTTAAAATCTAGGATTAGGCAGCTACAAATGTGCAGCAAATGAAAAATTTAGACACGGGGCAAAATATTAACTAAAAATATCTACTACCTATCATTTTGTAATTATATCAGTTCTTCAGATTAGTTTAACTACAACTGCTCTGCACTAAGACAGACCTTAAAATACAATGTGATTTCAATCCCAAACATTGTTAATTTTTCTTTTTTAGCCTTTCATAAAAGTTGCAGTCTCCTTTGGTTTTTTCCCTTCCAGCAGATCCTGACAGGATCAAGCATGGCTATTGGAATAATATGTCTATCAAGTGTAGCCTGATTCTCATTTAGAAACAAAACAAAAGAGCAAGCCATTGTCTTAATTTGGAATGAAACCTAAGCAAATAATTTCAGAGGCTCAAGAATGATTTGTCAGGTTTTCCAGTTATTTTTTATTTTGAAATTGTTTTCTTTTCAATGTGAAACAAAACACAGAAATGCTGAAATGAATCCCCCCTCTTCCCCCAGTAATTCTGGTCTACTTCTTCAAGACTAAGAGGATGGGGCAAAACAGAGATCAGCCAGACTTTTAGATGCTTACATGAATTAAGCTACTAAGACTTTAAAGTTGTGCCAGCATGAGAGCAATGTGGAAGAATTTGGACTTCTCTGATACGCTCTTTCTTTGTTGTGACAAAAAGGAGCAGACAAGGATGTGGGCTCTTCTTTTTTGTTTTTTTGTCAGCTTTTCTTCTTGTTGTTATATTGTCTTGAAGAAAGATAAACAAAGACAAGACAAGTCTGAATTTAGGGGCACTTCCTGAAGAGCTTAGTGTTCAAACTTGCATCTTGTGCATCATCAAGAAACTGCTTTCCACTTCTACATGTCTGTGTCTGTTAATCCACCCACACTGCAGTCCCATAAGATCATACACATTTATGTCACTCAAAATTCTCCTGCTTCCAGTGATATGTCAATCACAGTTACTTCCTGTCTACCCTGGGTGGCTGTCAATCTGTTACCAGGGCAGAATCACTTTCACCTACTCTGAGAATTGATGCCTTTCGTCATGACTGTAGAACAGAAATATCCTTTCCTAATAACACGTGTTAGCAGTGTAGAGTCATAGAATGGTCTGGGTTGGAATGGTCCTTGTCCTGACATACTCAAGGGTTATTTACCATTGCTTCAATTTATTTTCTTTCTCATCATCCTCCTTTAAGCAAGTTACTTTTATTCTAGTATAGGAAAAAAAAGCCTTATTTCCCTGTTCAACTGCTGTCAGCAGTGCACTGATAAACGCAATCTATGTAAACAATTGGTGTATTGCTGCAGATTTTAAGCTTTTTCTGTAAAGGGAGATAAACATCTCAAATACTGCATGCTTGGATACTAGTTGTGTGTGTTATCAGTTTAACACCAGTACATAAATAGAGAAACCTGTTACCAATTTCTGCTTTCTGCTTTTAAAAATCAAATCAACTCTAGGGGGCAGTTAGCTAGAATTTCACTTTATGAAAACAGACACAAATTGACTGACTTCACTGGGTCAATACCCCCTCATTTCACATGAAGACTTAGCCTACCATTTCGACAGAGTGAAGAGACATCAGACCTGTCTGTGCACGATTTCAGATATACTTCACTGACACATGATGAAGCCTCCATATCAGGTATGAATTTTCTGATAAAGACTGTATTCCCTTCCTTAGGTACTTGGGATGCTCTGGGTGTGATTACACAGTGTCTTCTCCCACTCCAGATATGTCTAGCCCTTTCAGAGCCTATTACACAATAGTGTGATGCAGCTCATTTAATTTAATTCTTAAGGGCATTAACACAAAGGATATGATAAAACACAAGGCATTAATTAGAAGCACTATCAACAGCAGTAAAACCTTCAACTGGATAAAAGAAAGCCCATCTTAAAATTTAGCTTTTCAATAACAGCTATGGAAAAGCATTACAAATATTCTATATTTTTTAGAATAAATTATTTTCTAAGAATGAATGATGCCCTTTAGCTGATCAGGTCTACTAAATAGGCCCTCTTTTTGTTTTAAAGGTGATCAGAGAAGCCTGTGAGTGCTCACTAAAGGGCGCTGGTTTTTTTTGCTCTAACAACACAAAGGAGGATCAGCTCTAGTTGCAGGAGAGGCACTGGTGATACTACTGCGTGCTGCAGGGGAAAGGTCCTACTTCTCCCAAGCCCTTGTTGCAGAGAGAAAGAAACAGTCAATTTTTTGTGTGTGTGTTAAATATCTGTATCTCGTCATCTGAATTTCTCGTGGCTACACAGGCAATCATCTGCTGTTTGAAGCATTTTAGAAACATTTGCACTTGGGCCAACTGGTTCATTACACATCGACACCAGTTAAATGTGTTGCAATTTGCAACTACCTTGCCTATCTTCTTCCTCTTACAACTTAAAATGGATGAAAGGATATCTTCATAACAATCACAGTGACTTGTGTATGAACATTCATCGTGCCATTTATCATTTCTCTATTTCTTTCTCATCATGACTTGGTAGCGTTCAGTGAAGGTGAGCAGAAAACGCTTCTACTCCCACAGAATCATCAAACTGTTTTGCCAGAAGCTCTGCAGATGAAAGGCCACTGGTGGTTAACAGTGCTGTCACTGGTGCCTGGAGCAAATGTATGCTGTTTAAAATGTGCACAGCTTGAACAAGACATATATACTGCTTAACGCAGGATCTTCAGCTTCCTGACATATATCAAAATAAGTCTGTTTTGAAAGTTATTGATTAATGAAGTATTAGAATAGATAGCAAAGCAGGTCCTACCCCATATATTATGATATGTATTTAAAAGTGAAGTCCAGTCTACCAGGAAGAAATTGTATAAATAAACAGAGATTTTGGAAGAGGTTTGGTTTGATTCAGGCAGCTATCCACAAGTGCAGATGCACTTTGCACCTGCAGATGTCAACTGCTTGTTCTTGAAATTTCTACGTCATGGTGTTGAAGTTCCACACAGAGTCATAAAATAGTTTAGATTGGAAAAGACCTCTTAGATCAAGTCCAGACATTTCCCTAAACACTGCCAATTCCAACTCTAAACCATGTCCCTGAGTGCCTCATCTATGTCAGCATAATATTGTTGCACACAGACCTCTTTGCTTATTCCTAGGCATCTTTTACCTTTACACTTTCCGGCTTCTCATGTTCAAAAGCTTATCACTATATTACATATTACAAAGTAGAGAACAATACACTGAAGTATGAAACTCAGCCTCTAGGACACATCCAGTACACCACGGGGGGCATTTTCCCAAGATGATGAAGACTGGTTTGGGAAGGCTGTGTAGCAGGGGAATTTTTTGGAAGCAGGCACTTGTAGGGAGAGAGGAACACAGGACAGAAAAATGGAATCAAGGATCAGAACCAAATAACATGAAAGGGGATTTAAGGCCAGGATGCCTGAAAGGAAAATTCTTATGTTTACAGAGAATAAATTATTGTTAATATTTTTAAGATCAGTTTTGCATAGTGTTAGCGTAATGAAAGCAGTCCCTGAAACCAAGTTTTCTGTATATGGATTTCTAACAGCTGACATGAGCTTAAAATATCTTTTTATGTAGGAGAAGTTCAACTTCTCCCCAATATGTTCTGTGCTTTCCTTCCCTCTACCTCACTGGGAAATCACTCATCTGCTTTGAGGACAGTCCACCTCTGCCTCCTGATGCCTTGTCTCCTGCACCTCCAATCAAAGCCCTCTGGAACATCACCGTTGATGTCACCAGCAGACAGCTAAGACAATAAATTAAGGCATGGGGTGAAAGAAGAATTTGTAGTAGGAACTAGTCAACTATCAAGAAACCAAGAGCCTATTTTCATGGCAAAATGAATGCTTGTTTCCTTAGAGATGAAAAATGAGGAGGAGTCAGATGAAGGAAATCTCAGTGATTAGAAAGTGAATTGCATTTAGAATTTTTTTATGTATTCAGTGAGATTTCAGTAACTGTTTACATTGATAATGAAGACATGAAATTGAAGATATGAAACCGAAGGCTTAGGTGTAAAATTGGTTTTAGGTATGCATACAGGAAATGTATACAGAAGAAAAAAATCCTATTGAATTTTATTCCTTTTCTCTGACTATAAAAACACAGGAGAATGTGTTACTATTAATTGTGCATATAAAGCAGGCTGTAAATTTCTTTCCAGAAAGTCTGTGAAAAAACTGTGGGTGGAGGTGGTGGTGCTGCAATGACAAAAAGGTTCATTTTTACTCCTGTTAATGCAATAAGTCATCACAAAAGCTGCTGCAGTAAAAACCAGTTAAAGAACCAAAAGAATGGGAAAAGCTTAACAATACATAGCACTGCAGTCCCCTTGCATCTATCCTGAAGAGAGAAATAATCTTTCTATCATATAAGAAAGCCTTCAGTAAATTGAATTGAATGCAGGAAATTGTCACTCTATTTTATATATTGTTGCTTATCTCTGTTATTGTCAATTTGACTGCATCGCATACAGATTCCTGTCCTGACCACACAAGAAAAACATAGAACAGAATCTAGCCAGAGGAAGGGATTCAACATAAATAACCTAACAGATTAATTAAAAAAGCAAAGCACTAACAGGTCATCTGCATTAATTATACCTCTCCTCATGTATCTCCCATACCCCAAATTTTATATGTTACCATCACTCGGTGTTAATTGCAAACTGGATCATCACTCTCATATACTACTTGTTATATTATCAGCATCCAGAAAGCAAACAGCTCTGCATCTAACTGCTAGATACAAATTCACTTGACAAAAAGCTTGATTAAATCAAGACATTGTCTTCTCCCAACCGTTTGTTACTGTCTTTTTGGTGGAGATTATGACCTGTACACGTGAACCTCGCAAAACAAAATATATGAATACTTTTCACGTTTCAGTGTGAAGCCAGCTCATTAGCTTAAAGAGATGATGGTGTTTTGAGGCAATTTAGCTGACTTATGAATATCCACACTTGAAATGTGAAAAGGTATTTTTGTGTTACTAGAAATAGAGAGATTTTAAAAGATTTTGAAATTATTATAGTTTTTAAATGTTAGGACTTGTATTTTGGCAGGTTATTATAAATCAGGCTATTGATCTTGATTTTCTGTCCTGATCTTCAGTAAGCTTTTTTCTGTATATTTTGTCCCTGATTACCACTATGGTAGGAAGGCAAGAACCCTAGGAAAAAAGCCAGTGATGAGGAAAGTAATTTATTTAAATAATGGCTTGTACTGTGGTAGCACTTATAGACTCCTATGAAGTCTTCATTTTGCTATGAGCCATGGTTTAAAAATCAGTCTTTGTAAAGTATAATTTTGTTTTGTGAGGAGGCAACTGGCAAATCGTGAGGAGAGGAAGAGAGCAAGTGACACAATTTTGATTAGATTCATGAACAGCAGAATTGTCTGTGGCTGCCTGAACAGTTCTTGCCTGAGTTGCAGCTTACTGGTGAGTACCTAATTTCATTTCTAGAAACAAGAACAGTACAAACATGAATACTTCCTTTTCAGCCAGGTTTTCCCTGCTGACAAAATGGTGGAAAACTAGCATTGCTGTCATTTAAAGTCATTCTAGCTTTGCAAATGCAGCCCTCAATGCCACTCTTTCTTGTGCAGTCTAGTAAGTGCCCTGTGTATTTCCTTAGGAATGTGATGTCAGAGCTGCCCAGAACCTCAGCTATATCCCTTAAGAACAGAGAAAAGGTATAGTTCAATTTTTAATAAGCAGCTGCCACCTGAAATTGGTGCAAACTGCCTAGCTCCAGATAAAGCTACAGCAGTTAAACCACAGTTAAAACCTCAAAACGAGAATGGCTGAGAATCAGGAGTGCATCCAAAAAACCTGCAGATTTAATTGACTCTCCTGATACACTGTAAGCAAGGTATGACTACAGTCACAGGAAACTTAAGTAACCTTTATTTAGTTTTCTAGATCTTTCTGTTCTTTGAAAACACAATTAATTTTGTTGCTGACATTTCCCATGCTGGAAGTTTGCTACCCGCGGTGCATTGCAGTAAAATTCAAGGCTGGCCTCTTTAACAAAACAAAAAATGGGTTATAAATGAAACCGTCATATTTCCCAGGGGTAACTTCTGAAACAGATCTAGCAGCTTACTTTTGCCTTTCTCCAGCACCAGCTGCCACCAGAAAGTCTCCAGAACACAAGTTGCCCTGCCTTAAATTAGCCATAGCAGAGCTCTTGAATTTTACTTCCTTTTAAACTGCCCTGCCCTTAAAAAGAACCTACCATGAGCACTGGAGACGGCCCCCAGACATGATACACAGATGGCATTTTTTTGATTGGTTATGACTAAAGTGGAGACTTTTCTGCCTCTATTTTTTCCCCAGCATCTTCAGTGCTTGCTCTGTAAAAACAGCCCCGAGTTTGCCAGTAGGCATCTCTTTGAAGGGAGGAATAGCCCTAAAGCATGGGCCTTGGAACAGAGCTGCAGTGAGACGTCATTCCTTCAGCTGCATTTAGAGATGCCAATTTTTTCATGTACCAGTACACTAAAGAAGTAATTCTGTGTTTCAATATCAGATTTCTACCCACTGCAAGTTGGGGCAAGTCAGAGCTGCAGCCTTTCCTGTAATATTCTGCTCAGACTCAGCACAGATGAATTATGGTAGTCAGACCACTGGCCTGATCTCCCAAGCTTTCTCCCAGAATAGGCAAGTTTAATACTGAAAGTGCTGCTTTCTTCAAGGTGGGCAGTGACAGTAAGATTTTTTCCATCTCTGAAATGTCCAGAGCAACTTGACTTTTCTCTCACTTAAACCAGATTCAACTACTGAAACTTGTAGTCTAAATAAACCAACTATCCTACCATTCTCCTTGACCTAGTTATGTTCTGGGGTTTTTTTTCTTCTTCAAAAAGTTGCTATGGATTTGTTGAAAATTTTGGCTTTATTGAGACATCAGTGAGATTTGAGTATGCAATTTTTTCTTAATTCATTTTCCCAGCCCATGAGACATGAAGGATGCTTGAAGATGACAAGCATCAAATTCATTGACCCTTGTCCAAGATGCACCAAAGCTTCTCACAGCCTTAGAAGCAAGAAAAAACAACTTTGAGACACTCAGGGCCTAACTAGCCGCAGTAGTGCAGCAATAAGAGGACTGCACAAAGCAAAATTATATTGCTTTTAACATTCCTATGTCTCCTTGCTGGCACCCTGCCCATTTTTAAGCTCTGTCACAATAATTCCTATGAGTTAGTTTTTCTTGATGTCAGAGTAGCAGCTGAGCAATTAATTCTTTTTTATTTCATTTTGAAAATGAAAAAAGGTAAGTAGCAAACTCTTCAACTATGTTATAGGCAGTTTTTGGAAGCAAAGTAGTCAGATCTATTTCTGTTTAGATAAAACAGAATATATTTCTTCTGAGGTAAAGAAAACAAAAAATAAGTGATTTTTAAACATTAACTCCCTGACAGTGTAAGTGCAGTTAGCTGCTCTGCAACTTGTACTATGAAGGCTTTAAAATAATTTCTAGGTACCTTTGAGAGACAGAACTGAAAATAATTGTCTGAACAGCCAAATGCTTCCAGCCTCATTGTTGGGACTAAAGATGCATTTTCAGATCACATCCACAGCACTGTGCTTCTCTGAGAAAGACTTTCCTCAGTTACACCTTTTGGTTTATAATATAAAAAAGAAGGTCTAAAATGACTGTTGAGCAATACCTCCCAGCTAGACAGAGCCAAGCCTTCCTTCAGTTTTAACAGGTCTGGTAAATGCAGCGATCTGGTCTGCAGAGAGCATTCGTTCAGCCTGCTGACTTCCTGTGGGTGTTGGGGGATCTGCAGCAGGGTGCAATGCAGGGTGCGTTCGCCAAGCCCAACATTGCGCTGCACAGACGAGCTCGTGAGGATGCAGAAGCAGCACTGCCACACCCACAGAGGGCTGTCTGCGGGCTGAAGAGCCCTGCTCTTTCCATGCAACTTCCTATGCACAGCTCTGTCTCTTCTGGCTGTGAGCCAGGCATGAGGAGGCAGTTAGAGCAGTGCATAAAATCCAAACGTGAGATTTGTCTGTGTAATCTCTGTCCTTGCTTACTGAATTCTTGCTACACAAATGGCTGGTCACTGGAACAGACCTGGCTCCTAAAGTATATTTGACATTGTGGATCATGGCAAGTCACCACTAGCTAAGGATCTTCCAGTCACAGAAAGATCACTGAACACAGGCAATTCCTGTTCTTTTTTCACCCCCAGTGAAAAAGGGCTTTTATTAGGGTTGCATGAACAATTTCCCCCAGCTGTTTCTGTATGGAGAACAAAAGTACTTTCCTTTATCTAACCCAAAACAAGTTTTTTCAATTTAAAATATTTTTTCCTTGTTCTAGGCATCTTTAACCAAAAATAAAGCAAAGGAAGGAATGACTATGAACCTTAACAAATACCTTCACTTAAACGTTCATGACTGCAACACAGTTCACAACATAACTACAGTTATCCCACTTCCCAGATTAGTGCCAGGCAATTCATCCCCAGTTTTTGGCTCAGTAAATATTGAAATTGTCCCATGCAAAGTAGTAAAGTCAAACCAGGAAATTTCTGAAGTGTATTTGTGTGCTAGTCTCATAGAGCATCTCCCTCACATCTAGGATTCCCATGTGTGTCTGGTAGGTCTCCTCAGGTAAGGTTTTTCTTTCCTTGAATGAACCTGGGTGAAAATGGAAAACACTAATTCCTTCAAATTCCCTGCCCAGAAAATTCAATGTTAATTCTCGAGTTGTTTTGAAAAGATAAAATGAATTACTGAACAAAAAGTCAGCAAACCTTTATCTCTGTATTCACTAGACAACAAGATGTCACCAAAGAGGAAAAGCACCCAAGAACTAACATTTGTAGTGTATACTGTCAGTAAGATTAATTTCATTACCTGTGAGAAAACCAGTAATTTATGCCAGCAGGCATCCAGCTTTGTGTTCAAATAGTAAGACTGTTGTAAGGAGTAATTTTTATTCCTGGTCACAGATAAGTAAGTTGTAGCAGGCTTGTCCTGTCCATCACAATACCATCTACACCTTGTGGTTGGTTTCAGCTGTTGCTCCTCTCTCTCGTCAGAGTGCATGACCCTTTCTTACCCCTGCAGATCATGGTCACCCACTTCTGCTTTATTTGAACATGTGGGCGTTCATTTTTTCTTAGCACCTGTGATGTGCACAACACCAACCTCCAATGTTAACCACACTGTTACAAAGACTGCGCTTCTGTTCAGCTCGAAGAGGTGTGACGAGCTGATTTGCCACTTATTACCTCAGAACTGGAGCCTCTTTGTTAGAGTTTCTAACCCCTTGGCTATTCGAAAGCTTTGCACGGTCAGGTGGCTGATTCAGGTGGGTAATTTGGGCAGAAAGCTACTTAGTTAAGCAATCCAGGGAGTCTTGCCTTCCACCCTCGTCTGTGAATAAAGATAAATTGGCAATGACTTCGACCTTTTTGTTGACACATCACATATCACTGAAGAACTTCACTATATTACAGGGCAGAGGATTTGCTTTTTCATTTGTTCAGCCCAAGGCAGGCGACTCTGGACACTTCAGAAGCTGCCAGGAGACTTGCTGAAGCCTCACAGCACCTGCAAAAACTACAAGGGCTGTTTGAGCCTGGGGCCTGCGTTTGGGGCCCACGTGGGAGTGGCACTCAAGCAGGAGGTGATGGCAACATAGCAGTTCGAGGGAAGGAGGCAACACTGGGAGGTCTTTGCCCAGAGAAGGGAGGGCCCTGCGTGGGCAAGATGGCAGAGTGTTATTTACGACACTTTCACACTCCGGGCTTGTGATAGACAAACAAACCTGTGCTGCTCACAAGTGGAGAGCATGGGAACGCACTTGAAAAGAGCATCTGCGGCTTCACGTGCAGTGAGAGGCTGAGAGCAGCTGCCCTAAAGCCTGCTGTGAGCAGTCAGAAAGGCTCTGAACCCCTTCTGGTCACAGAGCAGCAGGTCTTACCCAGCTCCTCCTGACACCTCTGGCTTAAGACAAGACCTTTTCTAATGAGAAAGACAAAAGATGCTTTTTCAGTGGGAGCTAAAATACACCTCTCTCCTGCCTGGTTGTATACTCCACATTCTGTTAAAAAGGGTGTATGCTCACTGCTCTAAACACTTTTTTTTTTTTTTGCTTTGCTTTTACTGCATATAATTGTTTTCCAGTGTCCCATTTTGCTGGCTTGTGCTCCTGCCTTTAACTGAAACCAAACACGCTTCATTTTGATAGCCCACTAATCTTCCACTGCAGCACTGTCCACTGAGTCCCAAAGAGATAATAACACTTCTTGTGTTTTTGTTTTATGCTGAGTACACTTTGCCAAAATTAAATTCCTGCCAACCAATGGAATCTGTAAGAACCACAGCTATTCTTCTAAAGGCAAGGAATTGTCTTGGCTTCTTTGTTAGTTTGTTTTTCACAATATAAATAACTTTACATGTGGAGGTTATTTTGTGTGGACTCTGCCTTTTCCATTTTCTCCAATATCTTTTCCTAAAGCACTTTGAACTTTCTTGAGACAAT
The DNA here is from genome assembly GCA_013400735.1 of Pomatostomus ruficeps. Lineage (NCBI taxonomy): Eukaryota > Metazoa > Chordata > Aves > Passeriformes > Timaliidae > Pomatostomus > Pomatostomus ruficeps. The sequence goes on along the minus strand of VYZT01055089.1, from coordinate 166,807 downwards.
GCCCAACCTTTTCTTAGCAATGAGACATTAACTTTATGATTACCTGTTGCACACAAAAAGTGTAGCAGAGCAGTTTTTGCTCTATAGATGTACATTTGAACCTGTCCAGGTCTCTCTGTCAAACCAAATAAAATCAACATCTCAAGGACACGATCCATAAGCTGTTGTATGGGCTACCAAACTTCTTCTCTTTCTAAGCATTAGTTTTGGTTCCCTGGTGTCTGTCTTTTTCTTGGCCTTGAAACTTTACTACTGCCTGATTTTTCATGAAGGACATCAAGAAGTAGGGGAAAACATGGATTGCCTCCTCAAACTATTTGCAAACCACCCTCAGATCTCTCAGACTTTCCATCTGTACAAATGTAATACCTTTCAAATTTCTGGTACATGGTTTCATAACTGATTTTTACTGTTTGACTTAAAACTATATCTAGTGCTTCAAACTCAGCTATTGTCAGAAAATAAAGATCTATTCTGATTGCCTTCCATTTCTGGCATCCATTCCTTGTAGCAACAAAGTTCCGTTTAAATTCTTTCCAACTGTCTTCCATAATTCTAGGAAAAAAAAGAATAATCGTCTCAAATGAAGCTTTTAATGGTGCCATTTTTCCATTTGGGGTATTTTTAAATTTCACTTAACTCCTAGTACTATTGTCACTCAGCTGTCATTTAACATCTCACACAGGTTTGCTTCATTGAGTCTCTGATTAGAATTGCATACCCTGAGCTGCTGCACAAGAAAAGTGACCTAATTGTTTCAGGTGGCTGGGTCGGAGCTTCTTAATTCACTAAAAAAATCGGGGCTAGAAGGCAGCAGAAAGAATGGCAGAATATCTGCCATTCCCCCTCTGCTGTCCACATTTTGAGTCATCCAAAACAAATGCACTGAGCCCTAATACTTGAAGCTTTGTGCACTGATTCAAACACACCTTTTGTTCTTTTTGAGGAGATTTGCAGAAAAACATAGTGAGTGGTAGTTAAACTCCTCCAAGTGCCCCTTCCCCCTGCAATCCCCTGCCGTGGAAGCTTAAAACTAGATGCCTAAGTATTTCTACAAAAGCAGGAATAAATGGACCATGACTTTTCAAGGGTGGTTGGCAGTCATCGGCTCACCCCAGTGCAGTGTTAATGCCATGGTCAGCTCTGCAGTGCAGGTCTCAGGCTGGGTCCCAGTGGTGAGGACGGTGCAACCTGTAGTGTCCTGCACAATCCCATCCTTTGGATGTTGAGATTGGAGCACACCCTGGCTCCCTCCTGCCTGAGCATTTAAAAAAGACTGCACTCACTAGTTCTCATCTAAACTGCATCTGGGGCAGGGATCTGGGCACACAAAGCAGGGCAAACTATGCTGTGGAGCCCACCTGCCTCAGTTGTGACAGAAACGCTGAGTTCAAGCCCTGCCAGCACTCTTGAAAGCCACAGAGTCCCTTGAAAATCCACAGAAGAATTTAGCACCCCCACTTCCAACCATTTAATCTTTAATAACCTTGATATTTTCCCAGTAGACCTGCTCCCCTGCTTGCAGAAGGTGACAGCTGCCACCTCCCTTTGAGGACAAAGTTCAGGACAGTCCCCCACAGAAGCTGTAGCCAGCCCTTTGCACACAATCGGTTTTTTTCTTCAGGAGGTTTATAGAGCTTCATGGAATTGCAGAAGCTTGGCTTATAGCACATTTACCTGCTTAACTGTCTCTGTTCTCTAATATCAAAGGAAATGAGTGTTTGGGGGGAGGGAAGAGGAAGATGGAGAAGGAGAAAGAATGGAGACATTAAATGAAGGTGAATAATCAAATTAGCCTTTCATGATACCGGATGTTCTGTAGGAATGTTTTGGCTGGATGGGTCTGTAGATACACTAGCATAAGAACTAGAGTCCAGTGAAGAAGGAGAGCCCCACAAAACATAAGAGAGGAAAAGGATCAGCACCTCTGACGTTTCTCAGACAGAACTGTACTTAAATAGGTTATACTCATCCACTTCACACCAGGTTCACCCCATGTAAGAAAGCCAGAAGGCATCAGCTGGCCTATATGTATTGTTACCTAACTGGAAGATTTTTGGATGTGTTTTCTGCTGAAGCTGGAGAACGCAGGTCCAGAATGAAAATGTCTACCCAAATTTAAGATGCATAAAGCTTTTCCAAAATGTGTAGATTTGTACAGTTATTTCATATCTTTCCATTCCTGGAGGGATATTATTGCCTCATCTTTGTGTACGAGGTGGAAGATAGAGAAAAGAGAGAATTAAAACCCTGTCTCAAATGAGATGTCTGGTAGGACATTTGCAGTTACTGTTAAAGGACACAACATATCTACCTTTAAATCAGTTCATTATGCAATTCAAATTCCCCACTGTATCAACTGTTTAGTAGTACAAGCAATTACTACACTGGCCTTTCTATTATCTCTGAGCTCTATTTCTTTCAGCAATGTAATTATTGAAGGCAAGATTTTCTTCACTCGCACATTTTCAAATCAAGAGATAAACTTATACTTTTTTTTTTTTTTTTTAAATCCCTAGTCATCCTTGCTGGCTCTGCTTTGTAATCTTTAATGGGATATGGCATATCAGGCTACTGGAGAAATTGCTTATAGAGACAATCTCTGAAAAAATCTAACTTTCTGAAAGCAAGCTCTGGTTAGCAGCGCATGAAGAACAACACGGTGTGTGCCTATAATGAAAGTAAATCAGCAATCAAGAGGAAGTGGCAGTTCAGGTCTGTCTAAACCGCAGGTGCAGGGATTCACATGGCATCAGCTTGTGCAGCCCAGAATTACACTGCAGCTATTAGGAGAAACTCCACAGGATCATTTGTCATCTCCTGCATGACAAATTGAGCTATCTCCCCATACGGACCCTTTCTCATCATTCTAAAGAGGCCTGGATTTGAACATAAGCTCTAAGTCACACATAAATTTGTACTTGGTACTTCTGTAGCCAGAGCACTCCATAAACACCACCAAACTGTGCCACAGAAGATGCAGCTTTGCTATTGCAGTGGTGCATAAAGTGATGGGATATTCTGAGTTTGGAGCTGGCAATGGAAGATCTGAGAAACTCCTTGCATTGGGGTCTTCTGCACATCAGTTATGACCAGCTTGTACCTCTTAGGATACCTGTGTTGTCTCAGTCAAGAAAAAGTGACTGAGAGAACTTAGTAAGGGAGAGGAGCCACATCAACAGACTTTCTACCATTTAAATGAAAGGAGGAAAAAACATTACCATATGCTAAATGGCTCTTGGATTTCTGCAGATGGTACCTTCTGCTGCACAGTTGAAAAAAAAATGGATTTTACTCAATTTTTACACAGGTCCTACAAAATTTGCACACTTCCCTTATATATGCCAAGTAGGAGAAGGTATGTTCTCTCCTTTTCTAAATTTACCACACTTGCCCTGCATACCTACAGCTGCACATTGCATTTTATCCTCTGTCATGGTGAGACAGCACAATGCTGTGGGGAGCCTCTGGATTTATATACGGCTCTTTAGTCTTTTTATGCAAGCAGCTCCCAATGATTCTTGCTCTGTGAGAGTTTTCTGTGCAGGCTGGAAATCTCTGCTACCTTTCCTTCTCCACATGGCTCTGAGTTTGCTAACTATCACATTTAAGACCATTTGGTGCCAGCAGCTAACTTCCAGGGCTGCTCAGTGAGTGTGCTGTATCAATGTGGGATGAGTGGGTGGAATGTTTTCTACTGTTTTACTTTTTAGGGGAAAATAGAACTAATCTGGTGGTTTTAACAGTTGTGCTGTCACTGGTATGGACATAGTGATGATGAATAAATTGTTCAGTCTTGACAAGACCTTCATCAGCAACAGCAAGATTGCTCATTAGTTTTCACAGTGTACACACTCCAACTACATTCCATGCATCTGTGGTACTGTCAACTGATTAGGATATTTCATATATATATATATACACATACACACACACATCTTCTTTGACTTCAAGCTTTGATGCTTGTGGCTTAGTTTATAAACAAACAGGAGCCTGAATCTTGACATTTTACTTCACTGCTAATGCATGATACTCTGTACTCTGACTGGAACTTAGTGTGTTGATTGGAATTGCTCCATTAAAAATCACAATAGAATCATCAGAATAACTTTTTCACTAGAGGCTGTGCAAAATCATTTTACTGGTTGATTTTAGTTTATTATTTCCAAACTATGATGGGTATTTGTTTTCATGCCAAATGTTTCTGTAAATCACCTGTATTATGATGTATTAAAGCATTTACAATCTGATAGTTGGAATTAAAAGGAGTTGGATAACTAACCAAAAGTTTCCATGTCACTCCCCAGTGTATTACATTAATTAGCAAAAAAATATATTTTGCCTTTGCAGTAATAACAGGTTCCTTCATATATGCAAAGGCAGCCAGTGTTCAGGGCTAATTGTGAGTGGGCAAAGAAATGTGACATTTTACAAATGCTTTCAGTGAGAGCTTTGGAATTACCTTCTCAAAGGACAGAACAAACATGTGAGGCATGAGATCTTCCTTAACACTGAAATATTTTCTCCAAAAAAAAGTTTCAAGGCTATTGCCTAGAGGAGCAGCAGAACATATTTTCTTCAGGAAATAATAATACAGCATATTCTGTGATCCCGTGGGTGCATAAAGATCTCACAATGAATGTTTTCAACAGGAAAAACCAGCTCTGAATGACTTTCACCTTCTCCTGGGATTCAGCTGACCTAATGTCTTTAAGCAAGTTACTAACACATGGCATAGATGCCACTAAACTTTGTAAGAGAGTTATTTTTCCAGAAGTTTCTGGAGAGGTTCATTGCTCTCTTTGTGATATAAAAAAGAATTGAATCAGCTGTTATCCCTGTTGTCTAACCAAGACTAACAGACCTGTTTGTTTCACAAGATCACAGGATGATGAATCATGAAGAGATGAGAGGCCTGTGTTCAGAAGCTGCAGATTAATTTGCAATTATTTGATCACTTCAGCTCACTTCCTAGAGCATGGATCATAAAACCCCTCAGCAGTGACACCATGCAAGTACTTATTTTTCTCACTCTGAAATGCACAAGGAAAACCTTTTTCAGCAAATCAGTTACTTCATTGTAACGCCATAATGGCAATACTGGTTCAACTGCTAATGAAAAATGATTCATAAATGGTTTTTGTTATACAGATGCTGGATTGCAGCCCTGTGGAAAGCATCTATTCTGTTGATGAATTAGGTTCAAGTTTCACTTTTTTTTTTTTTTTTTTTTTTTTTTTTCCCAAATTCCC
>VYZT01055089.1:146156-161527 GCA_013400735.1 Pomatostomus ruficeps | reverse complement strand
TTTTTTTCCCCAAATGCCATTGCAAGAAAGCTTTCTTACAGTTTTGCTGGTCAGGAACTATTAGCACCAAACCATCCTCTGATCCTATGAAAAATGATTGTCTGGGAACATCTTAATCTATTGTGAATGGATAAAACTTTCCTTATCTTGACACTGGCATACTGATACTGAATAATAAAAATCAGCTTCAATAGTTACAAAGTATTTTGAAGAAGTGTTCAAATTATAAAAAACAAAGTGTTTTTCAGGAGCATTCTACCACTCTTGTTTCACAGTTGTGTTTGATTTATTTCTTACCATTCTCCCTTATCTACTGAGAGTTAAATAAAATTGCTAAGAGATTTTCCTATCCTCTAAACTGTATTTACAATTTTCCCATGACAAAGAAATCCTCACTGTCCTCCTGGACATAAATTTTGCACAGTTCTGTCCTGGCTTAAATGTAATGAAGCCATCAGGGTCTTCCTGACTGTAACTAAGTTACAAGAAGAAAAGTCTCCATTCTCTGTAAACACAGATCATTTAGCAGGAGAATAAGGCAGTCTAATCCATGGCAATTTAGTTATCTTAAATACAGCTGTTTTATCGTATTTTTTAAAATTCAGTAATAAAAGAAAATCCCAGGGAGTGCTAAATCATTCTCAACTTCATCAGAATTCACTAAAAAGAGCTTTTTTTAGCTTCACTGCCTTGTTTCAGAAAGAACCAAGAGTGCTGGCATGATAAACTGCTATTGCCTTCATGTCACCCCACACTTAATTTTTCCAGATTGATTTATCTTGAGAAACTGCAACAATTACCTGAACACAATGTTTCCTGTATTGTTATGGATTGCCAAAGCAGGGTGAAGAGTGATCTGTCCCACTGCTGCACTGTATTAATTTTTTTTCCCTTTACTTAGCTCTTTCATCAATATTACTTCTTGTAGGTGACTTTTTGACAACAGGGCTCTTTTGACTATACAGCAGTCTGAATACATTTCAGGCCTTTCCAACCTTGTTGAACTGTACCATAACTGACAAGACTTACATAATTTCATTTATTAGGCAAGGAGATGGCCTTCAAGTAATTTATCTAGCTAATCTAGAAAATTCACTCTCCTAAATTTCTGAACATGTAGAAGTTTATTGCAATATCCCTTTCTGATGTCAGTCAATAGTATTCATTCACCTCTCTCTTTGTAATAAAATGGCACAAAATTCTCTGTTGATAGCACTGGAGTTGGAATAAGTCAATAATATATGGAGAGCAATGATTCATTTCGATCTTATTTAGTATATTTTACTTTCCCACTATGGGGTCAGTATCTCTATGGCTGGAACTCTGTCTTGCAGTTTTACTCCAGTCATGCATTTCACAGCACGTAAACATCTAAGTGATCTTAACGTGCATCACTGGAGAAGACCAAGGAAGAGACTTGGGTCACTCACAAGGCCACCTGGGTTCACTTAATAGTAGGAAATAGTCCTTAACAGTCACTCTGTGTGTAGGGGGAAGGAAGTGACATCGTTATAATATAATACAGTAGAATATATTTTATCAGCAGGTCAGGCTTTATCCTCTGATCACCCCAGTCATGATTCAATAACTTTTTTTTTAAATTTCAGAATGATCATATCAGTGAGGAAACAAGACTCTTCTGAATTTAGTATCTTAGAATGCAGAGCCCATTCTGAATGCACAGAACAAGCATAAACTTAAGATTATAGCCATGTAAACTCTATCTCCTGATTAGTAAAGATCGTTTAGCAGTGAATATTACAGATGAGACACCTTCTCTCCCCATTTAAGTACACCAGAAGGACTGTCCTGTGAATTGCAATATCAAATCTCATTTTTCTTAGGTAACCCAGCACCAGAATAACAAAACTCTTTTTTATTCTTGATGTTCTAATAATGGAAAATAAACCCAGATTTAGCAATTTATACTCATGTGCAATTTGCTATAGTGATTGCAATTTGCTGTTCATCTCAGTTTCCCTTAAATTATTCTAAAGAACTACTTGATGGCAGCCAGATTTTCCCCAGTCGTGGCATGGCACAGCTGAAGCAGTTGCTCACTGTGGGAATCTCAAATCTTCCTCCTCCAGAAGTACAAAGGAATTCAACAAGATCTTCAGCTAACATTCCTTAAAAGAGTAACCTGCCATGGCATAACAGTCCTCAAATGATCACATAACGGGCAAAAGAGAGGGGAAAAAGGGGTTTTGTAGTAGAAAGTGGTCACCAAAAAAGTCCTTTTGGAATCTGCACTAGGATATGTCCCACTCATCATATACAGAAATGATGTAGGAAAAAACCATATCATAATGACAGACTTTTCCAAGAAGCATAAATTTATCAGGTTATTAAAGACAAAAAGTGACCACAAAGAGCTGTCAAAATACTGAACACAAGTGTTATAAAAAGGCAGAGGGGGTACACTGTAGATAGAGCACCACCCATGAGGAAAACCAACAACTTTACACACACTGTGAGTAGTTTTGAGATGACAATCACCCCTTTGAAGCAAGGGCTTAGCATGGCAAGAGAACTGCGAAAACATCAGTTTATTGCTCATCAGAAAGCAAATTTATTGGCATGACCAATTAGGAAAGGAATAGAGACCAAAGGGGATCATCATTATTGCACCTGTATACATTTCTGGTGTCCCCACATTTTGAATATTGCATCGTGTTCTGATGTGTCTTCCCTACATCCCAAACTATCCCCAGAGTCATGTAACAGAACTGTGAAAGCTAGAGATAGGCATCCGAGCTTTAAAAATCACAGGCAAAATAGTAAGTAAGGAGTGACCTGAATACAAAAGCAAACAGGGGTGAAAAACCCCCGAATGGTAGCCCTTTCAGTAAAGCATAGATGATCTGTGGAACTCCTTGCCAAAGGATGTTATGAACACCAGAAGTTTACCTAGAGGCAAAAAGTGACTGAACACACGCACCAGAAATAATCTCTTCAGTATCATCGTATCTAAAAGCACCACCTCTATCTGAGAAAATCCCTGAGCAGTAATGGGGCTGGCTGGTCACCTGCTTTGTCAGGTCAGATGTTCCTCTGGCACAATCCCATTTGTAGATTACATCAAAATACACGATCGTTTTTATGTTGAGCAACTTACACTCTGACCCACAAGATTAAAACATCCCCCACACCCCATCTGTGACACACTCCCTTTCTGTGACATTATTTTCATTTGCTGCCTTGCAGGTGCCACTTCCTGGCCTTCAGAGACAAACCAAACTACTTTTGAAGCAGGGGGCTTAAGCAGAAAAGGAGATAATATTGCCTCAAACCCAGCTTCCTATGTCACCCTGAATCCTCCTTCCAAGAAACAGTTAGCAAGCAAAAGAAAGACACACAACCCATCTCGCTCAACCCCTGACTGCCAGTGCCAAAAGATGTCACAATTTCCATCAAAACTCAAAGTCAGGGATCTTTTTCCACACAGTAGCAAAGCTTCTGTGAAGACTGTCCAGCTTATTTCATTCAATGCCTTCAATCTCTGGGAAACGCTATAGTGAGCAAAGCAATTCTGAAGCAAACTCCTTCCATCTTGGGACAGTGTGCAGGTATCTGGCAAATCTCTCTATCCTTCTCCAGGGCAAGGAGAGTTTACACAGTCAATGTTACATGGATTTCTTAAATCTGTCCACTCCCAGTCTCCTTCCTAGAGCTCGCTGGATGAGAATTCTCTGCTAGCTCAGCTAAGAACATTAGTCCTTCACAGTATAGTGTCTGTTATCAGCATCACCTTTCGTGCTGTAGGCAATTCTTACGATCTCCCCGGGTGAGTACAATATTGAATATGCTAAGTTGCTTCAAGGGAATTCAGGCTGTCCAGGATTTAAGTAATCATTATCATTTAAAGCATCATTTTTCAACAGTAGGTCTTCTTAGTAAAGGCTAAAATCTAATAATGAAAATGAGTAACAATTACCTTTAACAGAGCATTTCAAAATCAGGTGATGCATTTGTGTGCATTCACTTAGATGGTTTTAACTCTATGCAGAGGCTCTGGTTTACCAATCACAAACACAAACCTCTTCTGTTACTGATACTACATGAGCAGCTTCATCAGGAACACAACAAGCCCTTCCTCGCCCCAGACCCCTCTGTCCTTGAGGGAATTAAAACCTTACAGTTACTTCTACACATTAAGGATTGAAAATGTTCAAAACAATGGTTTTTAACTTGGCAAAGTGACAGAGATGTTCTCAGATTGACATGAAAACACAAAATGCCTTTTTGTTAGCTGAGCTCAGGAACCGCCTCTTGGTTTCTCCTTGCCACAACATAGCATCATTCACCACTGGGGAATGGCAGTGGCACTCAGAGCACTCGTGCTGCTGGAGGAGAGGGCACTCTGCCAGATAAATTTTCATATCCTCCACATGGCTGTTCTGCAGCATGCAGAAAATAATTTCAAAGCAACCTAGGGAGAGTGGCCACTCTGAAGATGCTGAAAGATGCACTTTATTCCAGTAGAGAGACATTACTGCCAGCAAGAAAATTCTGAATTCTGTACGTACCCAGAATAAAAGAGAAGCCATTGCCATAGAAGTAAAGAGAAGAGAAGCTTTTGTCTCAAATAGACTGTTTAAAAAAAAAGAGAAAAGCATCCTGCAGCATTACGGGCACTTGGAAGCACACAGTCAAAAAGCCAATATTGCTTGCTGCAAAAAGCCCAATATAACAGTTTAAATTCACATATATCTAAAATATTTTTGAAATTAATAAATGGATTTCTATTTACTTAAAGTATGAATATTATTTTCATAGGCATAGCATAATTTAAAAATACTTGACATTAGCTCACAAAATGATTGCATGTTATCTGCTTTCTCATATGAGTCAGCCCGGTGCCTCGTTATGCACCGGTATCTCCCATCAGCACGTTGCAGTGTGACAAGGGCAGATCACTGCCCACAAGGACTCTGTCATGTCTCCCACTGAAAAGGAGCCATAAAACTTTTCTAAAAGAGACATCATTGCATTCCTCCACAGGCAGGGAATTGCGCCTGTTTCAGACGCGCTCCTGCATCCCAAAGAAGAAAATTTCCAAACAGTAATAAATGACTGAAGGGTTATTTCAAGCCAGCATAATTAATTAGCCCGGAGGCTGAACACATCCCCAGCTGGCCCTAGGAGGTAGAGGAAGGATATAAAGGTGGCGTTCCCACTTGCACAGCTAGTCCTCAGTGTAATCTTGTCATTGGGTTGCAAGGGAGTGCTCATGGGAGTGGTGTAGGAGATTAAACTTGCAGGTGAAGAGGGATAGGAAAGCGAATGTGACTCCTGAAGCCAGCAGCTGCTCTGCCTGTAAATCTGCACCTTGATATGCCACTGTGTAGTATGCTGCTGGCTGGGTAAGTGCTTTCTGGGACACAGGTGGGGCCAAAATCAAGCTTGAGACTGTGCCAAGGGCAGTGTGGCACACTGTGACAAGGGAGACTATTGTGCTTAGACTTTTTGAGGATTTCTTTTTTTTTTCTGTAGGTGAATGGCTGTTCTGGGAAACAGAAACCAAATCCTCATTAAGTTTGTAGGCACTTTTGCTGACAGCAGCTCTCATTTAACTCTCAACCCTCTTTCCCCTATTCTGATACCCTCAGGCTTCCCTTAGAGATGAATGTTTCATCGTTCTCCAGTGACAGGCCCCCCAATCTCACAGCTGTCACCAGTTGGTGGAGCAGCTCCACCTCCGTCAAATTGCTCACTCCACCCTGAAGGTTACAAAATTCCATCTGAAGGAGCCTGTGAGTTGCAGAGCTCCCTCCCTCCACCCAGAATAGCTCAAAGGTTTCTGCTGTGGCCACTGCTAGTGTGGTGTCTAAAGCTTTTTGCATTTATAAGATATGACCCCTGTGGAAGGTATGTCTGATGAGGATTTGGCCTCCCCTCTCTCTAAACAAAAAGGTGCCAAAAGTAAATCCAAGTAATGCTTGTTGACAGGGCAGGACATGGGGATTTAATTATATACAAAAGATAAAGTGCAAACAAGCACAAAGAAAATTATCCTGATTCTAGCCCCCTCTCTTCATTTTCTGTTAAAGCAACAAGCCAGATGTGGTTGTGCAAAAAATACCCAACAGCCAGCCTGTTCTTCTCGGGCACGCAGTTTTCCCCTTCTCATGTAAAACTACTGGCAAATATTTTTGTTCAACATTAATCTTTCTCCATGACCCAATTTCTACCTCCTCCACAATTTAGGATATTTTGGCAGATGCCTGTAATTTTTATGAATTAAAGTAAATGTCAGAAGGAAAGCTGCTCCTCCCATTCCTCTCAAAGAGCTGGAAATAAAACCCCATGTCTAAGGTTATAAAGCTCAACGTTCCATTTTGGAAAATTGCTAGAACAAGTTTGCTTAGCACCTCCACATTAAAAAATGTTTCCAGAAGAGTTTCTGAATTCCCTCAAACTAAACCAAAGACCAACACAAGTTATATCCCAATATCATTTTTGCAAATGCTTTTTCCCATAGCAGCCTCAGTCTGCACATTCATTTTAACACCAGTGCCTTAATATTTTATACCTTTTCAGATAGATTTGTAACTGTAGAATTCTTGAAACAGAATTTTTAAAGCCAAGCTGGTTGGAAGCTGAACTAACTGTATTGCATTGATCCTAAACCTTAAGAAGGGTAAGGAAAGACAACTATTTAATGTTTGGAGGTGCAAAACTACAGAAACAGGTGTAACTTCATACCCATTCTTAGGAGTCTTATGGGGTGAAGATGGGCTCTCTCTCATCAGCCCTGCTTTTTATTTTCTTTTTCTAGTTTTCCTCCAAGCAAGCTTTTGCTCCATAAAATGCAAGGAAATTAGCTTTTCCCAACTGGACAAGAACCTTGTATACCTTAACTATTTGTTCCTTACAGGCAGCAGTTTTCTCACTATGAGTTCTTTCTAAGATCCACAGCAGTCCCCTTCTGATGCCAGCAAATGATCGCTATGGCCTGACTTCAGCTCCTTTTTATTATGAGGGATGAAAGTCTTAGCAATGGGGAAAAGAGAAAATGTTAAAAGACATGAATGTTTCCCCAGACAGTGTGATGGAACAGAAGGGCACTGAGCCAACCACTTATTACAGCACTGCAAGTTACTTGGTGGTTTTTTTCTATTTTGTCCTTAACAGAGCAAACCTTGTATGCAGCCCTTGAATTGAAGCTCTCAGAGGAACTGACCAGTTTGGGGTGCCTCAAGACACTATAGTAGGACAAATTATTGGAGCAATGACATATCTTTTTCTCTACATAACTGTAGAACATACATAACTTCTAAATGTTTTCAAAGAACAGAGATCACATTTTTAAATGCTCATTTAATAGTGTTGGGCTACAACTTCTGAAAAAAAATCAACAGTGAGTCTGCAATACCAGACGAACACTTCTAGTCTCAAGATTAATTATGTTAATGGTCTAAGCAAAACTAATCTCCTCTAACCCAGATAAATTAGTGTTTCCATGTGGCTCATTAATCCCTGCTTCTTCATCTGAAGAGGCCATGTTGCATAGTACCAATATATGCAAAAGAACAACATGCCAGGAATATATCAGATTGGAAGTGCTAAAACCAGCAGAAGCATTACCTGGTTTGATCTAGACATCTTAGGTAGCAGTTTGTGCTCTATCTACCTTTCACTTATCTGTGCCCCTCCCAGGTTAAAGAAGCCTGGAGTATACCACCAAATGCTGTGATCTTTTGCAATCCCATTGAGAATAGAAATTGAAATTTAATGAAAAGCTATGTACTGCACATTTCATCAGAGAAAGCTGCTGCCACCATGACAAAGGAGGAAGGAACCAGCATCTGTAAATCTAATGACCTTGCCAATGACATTCATTCATTAATAAGAATTAAGAATCATCTTGCTGATAGACCTTTATGTTATGATTTAAGTAAAAGGAGATAACTGAGGAAACTTTTTCTTAACCCCTTTCAAGTCTTTCTTCAGAGGCTGGACTGTCCTGTTCCTGCCAGCTCACTCAGGTACAGCTCCTGGAGCGAAGGAGCAGCCCAGCACTGAGCTCAGGTTCACCTCCAACCAACTGCTGCCTATGCTGTACATGTGCACACTGAGAATGTGCCTGACTTATACTCAGCTGTCAGTACCAATGCAAGCAACAAGCATGGGACCACTCAAGTTGCTGCTGGGATAGTGCAAAAGTTACAGTATAATTAAGTTACACTTGTGGTAATTCTTGATTTAAAATGACTTTGCTCCTCTCTCAAGGTGTTTGATCCCTGAGGCCTGAAATCCTCAATGTGGGTGCCACTGCTTGCAAATCAATTGTTACTGTCAGATGCTATATTGATTCCTGTGGTGCAGTGCCTATGAGCAGCAGAAGCAAAAATGCCAATTTCAATTACTAAGCAAAACAGAAGATTTCTTTGTGATTAGATAACAAGAGGAAGATTACCACTAGCTACATTCTGGGTAAGAAAAAGAAATCCAATGTCCTTACTTTGCAAAAAGGACAGAAATCTATATAGATTTCTACACTAGGTATATCCAGCTACATTGTTTGTTTTTCCACATTGTTGAAATAAACGATAAATATACATATAAAGACATAAAATATATATATACACTATATATATGCACACAGTTATGCCATAACATACTCATCTGAATGAATTCAGACCAGAGAGAGAAGTGTAACAGGGTGATTTTCCCCTGAACTCCCCTGTGCTACACAAATTTTGGTGAATCAACCACATTCTTTTAATGCCCTCCATCCTCTCTGTGCCATCACTGGCATCATTGAATTTAGCCTGAAAAAGCCCTTCCATGTGGGAAGTACATCTCATTGTATACCCGGGAGATGAGTGGAGGTGAAAGAATACGTCCAAGAACAACACAGCTGGGTGTCCTTTGGCAAAAAGGAGAACCATGTCTAAATCTACAGGTCCCTGATGTCACCCTCTCTCAAAGGGCAACCCACACTAGAAGAATTACATCATATCCTGGCAATGAACTGAAAAAAATCCCTGTTTTCTCCCATGTTTTGGCCACTTCTGCCACTGACATTTTTTCAGCCGTAGCTGCGCCAACAGTGAGGACCTTCCCTTCAGGGCCCACTTTCCCAGTGTCTGGGCTCGAAGGATGATGTTGCACTATGCAACACACTGGCTGCTGCAATGAGCCACCAGCAATCAGCCAGCCCTGACAATGGCAGTGACAATGCCCTCCCCAGAGGAGGGGACAGGGGCAGTACAGACCGGAACAAAGCCTCCCTGCCTTTGGCCCAGTCGACACCGTTTTCATTGCCATGCAGGCATAGGGCTGTTCAGCTCCCTGTTGCTCCGGGCCTGCCCGGCCTGCAGCCGTGACTGCCACCCACACAGGCCTGGCTTCCCCAGGGGTTACAGCTCCCAGGATACCCGCGGAGATGGCTCCGTGTTCTCATCTCAGGTATTTCCTGTTTGTGGTTCAATATCTGCCTGCGGTATGCCTGTACGCGCTGTGGCTGGGCTTCCTCCCACTGCCCAGGGAAATCTCAGCCGTGTTACGGGGGGCAGATTGACGCGGTGTGAGGTGGCGGTGCTGCAGTCAGCAGTGGCTTACTGACCACAGTGCACCCACCTCTTCCACGTGTGGGCCAGGAGCAGAGCACAGACACTGCACTGGGGATGTCCTCCAGGTTCTTGACGTGGTGACACCTGCAGTCCCTGTCCTAGGCTCCCATGTCATACCACAAGTTTTTTCTATCATCCCCTGTTTCTTGGGGAGAAGGAAGACTGTTCCTGCATCTAAACTGTAGCACTGGTGTGAATGGGCTAAGCAGCAAGATCTGAGGAAGGCTGTAGGGCATTATGCAGGGAAGAAGACCCACTCAATTTCATGTTTTCTCTTCTGCTAGAAGGGGAGGTAGGGAAAGCAAGCAAAAAGCAGGCTGGACATACTTCAGCTCTTATTAAGAGAAAGAATACTCCAGGCTGCTTTCAGCAGCTTCTGATTCAGCTCAGAGCACAGCTGCAGGGGACACAAAGCAATGCTGTGAAAGGCAACATCTGAGGCACAAGAGATACAGAATACTCTCTGTACATCCTCAAACTTTCTCTTACTCTACACTCCCCTAACCCTCTTTCTCCAGTTTAGTCAATATATTCCTGGCTAGAAGCTGGTGCATGAGAGAAAAGAAGAAATTTTGTTTTCCCTGCAGTATGGCTTCCTTTTTAAAAATAACATTGCTTTTTTTTGGCCTAGCAACATCAACAAGGTACATTGTTAATAACACACATAGGAAAAAACCATTATTTTCATGCCATTTCAGACTCTTGTGCTGGTCCTTGTACCATTGTTGAAGAATTGTTGTACAGAATTGAAGTTATTTCTAAGATTGTTAAAGCAAAAGGAACATTTTCCTGAATCCACTTTGCAGAAAAATTATATGCAGGAAATTAGTTTAGCGATCTAGAGAAATCTGCAATTAGACATTAATTTTAATGTTTACAAACTCCGCTGCTTCTTGGGCAGAGTGCAGCAGTCCCCTGTCAAGGGAAAAGGGCTCAGCAAAAGCTCCCCAAATTCACAGGCAGTTCCAGGAGAACACACGACCAACTTGGACCCAAGTGGTTCAGCTACTGGAATTTTACATTAACTGTCTGCAAGAGTGCAGCTTGAACAACTGCCAGCTCTCCTAACCAAGAGGCAGGGCTTATATGGTTTGGGAACATCAGTCCCTCTTCCATAGCCCAGCACCACCAGCCTATGGAACAATTTTTGAAGATGGTCCTGAAGGAAGCTTTGCTGTTGTCCAGACTTTGCTCTGTGGAAAGCCAAGAAGGTGAGGATGAGAAAAGTTAGATAAGTGCCAGATGCTCTGAAAAATCCTGCCTTTACAGTCTGTAGTCTGTGAGTATTACAAAAATTTGAAGAGGCCTTGGCAAATGCTTTAAAAATCCCATTTCCCAAGTTGATCTAAAGTCATGCTTTATGTCAGCATATCATCAAGGATTCCTGAAAAACTGAACTTCTAGGCCAAGTCACTTTTCAGATAGAGCCTGAGAAAGAAGCATTTGCAAAAAGCAAACAGCACAGATGATATTAGGGTTTCCTTTCATCAAAACAGCTTTCAATTGCCAGAAATCTGGTTTATTTGCCTCATATCACACAAACAAATAATCAAGAGAATGGACTTCATTACTGAGGGATTTAGAAGGCTTGAAAATTGCATGCAAAGCTGGTTAAAATCATTACCAGATAGGCATCGCCAATTGTCCATGCTGCATGCACGTGTATACCAGTTGTGCAGTCATAAGGGCCAACTGGCTGAGAGAAAGTATAAGACAGTATTCCACTTTTGCAAGAATGTTTACTTCAGAGGCACAGTATGTTCTCCTGACAAGGAGGGATTATACTACACATGATTAGGAGTATCTCATTGCAGCTCTCATAAAAATTGGTCTCTGACAACACCAGAGTTGTTTAATAGCACTTGACATATTAGAAGCACACACAGGATTAGCAAGAGTGTAACAGTCTTTGCTAAATAATCTGTGTAGCTTTATCAATGAGCAAACACTGCAGATGCACCAAAATCTTTATATGACACACTTCACATATGTGAGTAAGAATAATATTTTCAAATGTTCTCTCAGCTGTGATATCTTCTTGTAAGACGGATGTGCCTAATATTGGTGGAAAACACTTTTGCCAAGGAAAAAGGCTCCTTCTCTGATAAGCTTCAGTTTTAATGGAGTGAACAATCATCATTCATACCATAGCCAGCACTTGTCCCCATCTATATTAGTTTAACTGTTAGACACTGGGCAGTGTGTTTTCAGGAGCTCCCACTTTCAAGGTCATACGGCTTCAAGCAAAGTCCATTAATGAGACATTTGCAAGGCCAAGTGAATCAGAATTCTTGCCTAAAGACCTGTACATTTCCTGTTTGACATGCATGCATTGGTAGGTTCAAGAAATACATGATATAAAGGCAAAGTAGTCCACTCTTTGCTTTCCCAATGTCACTGGGAAACGCTCCATTTAGCAAGACATGGACATATTTCCTTTAGCCTAAGGACAGCCTGAAGCCTGTGTCTACCCTAGAAGATTAGGATTTATTTTCTGTGACCACATAGCAAATATCCTCAGTTCATGATCCTTGTGGCCAGACTCACTGTGGACTGTAGCACTTCATATTGATAAAATTGATATCTGCACTGGAATCTTTAAAGCAGCACTAAGAAGCAAATTCACCCACCTGACCTACAGCCAGCCAAAAATTAAAATGTGGTGAAAGGAAGTGAATAGGATACCATTCAGTGAAAGATGCAGCTTGTCAACATAAAGGCTGGCTCATTAATAACACTTCTTGGGTGAATATCATGAGTTGGAGTTCAGACTGGATGAAGATGATACAAAATTCACAAAAAAATTTAAATGTCTATTTTAAACTTATTACAGAGATGACTCAGAACATTCTGGCATGGGTTAAGAGATGCCCCAGTCTGAACTTTGCAACCTGGCAATTGACTAAATTGCATTAAAAACTGAATCATATAATTTTCAAACTGTTGTTTTGCAGCACCAACCATCTAATAGTGAGCTGCCCTTGGATTATCACAGAAGATGTGTTGGCTTATCATTGGCCTGGAGAGGGGCACTGTAAGGTGTACCAGAGGTTTATACCTGATCTACCCGGGCAAGTCAGCCAATGCCCTTAGAGAGAAGGTCAATAGCCCTTGAAAATATTACATTGCACACTGGAAGACACACTGATACTCTTGTGTGCAGTCAGATGAGCACAGTCTGGACTGGAATAACAAAGGAAAACTCCACTATGATGAGGGAATGTGTGCCTGAGCCCACTCCTACCAAGCCAGGCTGGGCACCCCGGCACTGCAGTCCCTGGTGCTACCAGTGAAGGGAAGCCTTTGCAGTTCAGATCCTAAAACTGTAAGACAGTCCCTGTAAATCAAGAGAGTGAAACACATCTGTACTTGTGGGAATCATTATCCCCAGGGGGAACAACCTGCCCACCAGATGACAGAGCGCTGCCTGTGCAGTGTCACAGCAGCAAGGGCAACAGTACGCTTGTCTCCACGTCCACTGTCTGAGCAGCACTGCGGCCCTTGCTTTCAGATTTTCCAGCCCCAGGGGTGCACTGAATGCCATTCTGCCAAAAATCCAGTTTCTCCTTTGCTTTGCCCTGCTGGCCTTCTCTCCCCACCTGCTCAGTAATGCAGCAGGACACTCTATGAAGGCAGGTGCTCCTTGACAGCCAGTGACATGATTTACATTTCTATGGCACATTTCACACTAATGGATACCAAAGGACGTTTCAAAAGGTCTTTCACAGAGAAACTCTTACACTTGAGTTATGATAAAACACTGCAGCACATAGGTATCGCACAGTAACCTTACGACAAGCAGCAGAGATGAGTGTTAAAGGTAGCTACAAAGGGAATTTTGGAAGGATGAGTGCAGTTTCTCACATTGATTCTGGCCAGAACAGCAGAACCAGTATCATCCCAATTCTTACAAAGGGTGGCACAGAGGTCTCAGTAGCTACAAGATTTTCTATCTCAGAAGATAATGTGTTCTGAGGCAAAAATCATACAGAGAAACTGGAATTAGTAATAAATCTGAAATGGATGAGTTACATTTACTGGGTCAGTCCTCACCACAACCTATTATAAGCCTATGTCTTCCCTTCAGCACACTCTCATCAGGCTCGTAATGACTTGTGGTGAGATCCCAGCCCAGCTCAAGGAACATGTCTGGAAGTAGAAGGCTAATCCTTTGCTGATGTACACTGATGGGATGTCACTGGAGTGATGAAGTGGGAGCAATTTGCAGCAGCTGAGAATGTGTCACATAAGGCAATCAGACTTAAAAGAAATGTGATGGCAAGGGTCCTAAACATTTTCAAAACACTGCTGTCAGAATAAATGTCAGTGTACAAAACCCTTCTTTGAGAAGTTGTCAGAGACCCAGATGGGTTACTGGCTTATTCTGTCCTTCCTGGAACACCGTTCATTGTGCTCCTGTCCAGTTATTAATATTCCTGTACCCTAAACTCCAACTGTGAGGAGTCTGGTATGACATCATCCCCAACACTGAGCTTAAGACTGGCCAAATATTGTGCTGAGCTTTCTCTTCCTCCCTGCCTTGGTAGCTAAAACTTCAGCTTAAAACTTCTATTTTTCATTACATCTGTGAAACAAGGAGTTTAAAAACAGACAGAAAAACAACCAGTAAAGAAGGCAATTAATAAAACACACCAGCAGTCTCACAACTGTTCAGAACACTTCATTCAGCAATGCATTGAGACAGAACTGCAGCAAAGCTACTAAATAACATGTGACAAAGCAAAACTCAGGAATGGCGAAATAATAACTTGTGGTTTTTAGCATCTTTTATCCAATGTGCTCTGCAGTCATATATGCATATTATATAGGGATCATTCATCTAGCTGAAATATAGCTGGCTTCACTTCAGAACTAAGTTGTATAACTGCACACAATAAAACTATATGGCAAAGTCAGAAAGAAGAAAATGAAAAGCAACTGTTTTAGTTGGATTATAGAACAAGTGCCAAGTCTGCAGAATCCCATCCTCTCTAGGTGAAATTTAGAGGAACATTGAGGATTGCATTCAAATTCTTGGGGAAGATACTGTGACATCACTAACAACTCAGCCTTTGGGTTTACCTCTAAATGCAAATATAGTACCTCTGGCAGAAAAATGTCTCTACTAGCATTAGAGATGGCCCAGGTGATATCCCGTGAGTGATCAACACTCATTTCTGAATCACCTGCATTTCCTTAAAGGTCTCCCAGTTTAGCATCAATCACTGAAGCCTGGTGAAGATTAATATTTCTCAAGAGCCAGTATGAGCATAGCCTGAGCACAGAACCGCTTCTGTCATGGTTTGACCCTGGCTAGGTGCAGGCACCCAGGGCAGCTGCTCACTCGTTCCCTCCCCTGCCACAGCTGGGCAGAGGAGGGAAGGAGGTGGGGGGAAAAAAACCCCAGGGAATTAATCCAAAGGTCCATGAGTTAAGGTACTGGGAGAAAACGCTCCAAGGACAAAGCAGGCTCAACTTCAGTTGCAAAGTGAAATTTATTACTACTAGAGTTAGAAGGAGGATATGAGAAATAAACTAAACCTTTAAAAGACACTGTTCTTTTCCCTCCCTCCCACCAACAGTGCGAGGGGGGCAGGGTCTGGGGGGTTCAGGTCAGTCCATTTCCAGGATCTTCTTCCCCTGCTTGGGGAGATGAAATTTTTTTCCTCTGCCACGGGGTCCCTCCCACGAGAGACAGTTCTCTGTGAACTTCTATGGCGTGGGTTTTACTTGTCCACGGGGTGCAGTCCTCCAAGGACAAACTGCTCCAGCATGGAAGCAGGGGGCCCC
>VYZT01055089.1:126077-145920 GCA_013400735.1 Pomatostomus ruficeps | reverse complement strand
ACCAACCTTTCTAATTGGCCCAAACATGGCCAATGGCATGTCCATCATCTTCAGAGCCATCAGAGATTTGCTCTGCTGGAAATGGTGAAGAATTCTAGAAGCTTCTTACAGGAGCCATCTTTAAGGCCCCCTCCTCACTACTAAAACCACAACAGCTTCTAACACTTCTATTAGGCCAGGAGCACTCAGCAGATTTTCAGAGAGGCCAGTCAGGCTACAGGACATGGTTGCTTTTACTCTGAATACTGTGGTTAACAGCGTGATGGGAATGAAGTCCCTCATATGCCAGTGTGATTGTATGGAGAAGGTGGGACTGTATTTCCAGCTGTGGGTCACATTAGCTTGTTGAGGTGCATGACCCCCTCTAGCTTCTGGAGCCTGGAGATCTGCACAAAGGTTGCTGACAGGCCACCACACTCATCCAAAACTACAATGCAAATTGTTATTCATATAGAATTTTTCTGTTGCATTCTTCATCACAAAACGTGTATTACAGGCAGAAGCCTTGCTCTAACATGGCTCTTCATTTTCCTCACTGCCTACAAGTGCCCAGCTCTCACATATTTGCATCATAACAAATTTCACATATTCAAGTGGTCAGCATTTTATTCAGAAACCTTTGATGATGGATGTCTGGGGGAGTCAGCTCTGCTCAAAACCCCTAATTCTGGTGATTTGCCTTTCAAGCCTCAAAGTACATTGAGTTGTAAGTGGTTCCCATGTAGAGGTTTTCTTTTGCAAATAAAGGCTAAAAACATTAGTGTAATACCACCTGTGATACTGCAGATCCTGAATCTATTTCACAGAGCAAGGGTAATAGCCCTGCATGAGGAATTCCCTTTATCTTACACTGCACTTCTAATGGCCTCTCACAGCGTTGGAGCCAGAAGTCTTCTTACAGGTAGCTTCATGCCTCTTTACACTTTCAACAACCTCAGAAGATTGCAGAAACATTAGACAATAGTAACACAAAGTATTATTCATCCTTCCTCCCAACCAGAGGTTCACCAGGCAAGCCACTTGGCATGTTGTTTTCTCTGAGAAAGTTGCATCGTTAGTGGCAAGAAGCAAATGGGATACCTGGGCTGGTGTTTCATCACAACACTTCTGTCTGTTGAGGAACTTCTGCTGGCTCACAGTGGGGTGCATCCCCTGCTGAAGCAATACCACTCTCTGCCACCTTCATCTCTGTCCTTGCCTCCTCCAGCCTCACAGCACAGTTACAGGACAGCTGCAGGTATGCTTGCCCTCCTTCCTTTACACAGTCTGTTTCTCTTCCTCATTCACAGATATATCAATCAGGTGACTGTTTTCTGTGGTTAAAATTATATCCCGAGCCATTTTAAACCTGTAGTCAAAGTAGATTTGACTAGTCTGAATTCACCTTTGAAGAATAAATAGGAACATGGAAAGGTGCTGGAATAAAAGCTATCGCAATCAAAGACTGGAGATCTCCAGCTATGTCTTGAGAGACTTGATCTGGATATAAGCGAGCCCTCCCAATTCAAGGAAGAACAACTGCTGTGTGACTTTTTCACCTCCAAGTCCCCTTATAATTTCTCATGTCCATGTAGGTTTTCTTGTTCCTAAAAGCCATCCCTTTCCAAGCTATTTACTATGGCATACCCTCCTGAACACAGAACATACCTCCTCAGACAGGGAGCATACTGGGACAGACACAAGTCAGTCAGCACCAACTGATAAGGAATAATTCAATACAGTCTATTCTGCAGTCTCTGGCCCTGGGACACTAATCCAGAGGCTAATAAAGCAGTAATCCCTTGCTGATCCACAGGCTCTATTTCCCACATCATTACTCCAGGTTATATCTGCTCTCACGACCCTAAATCTCCCTTCCCTCCCTTCGTCTCCACCTTGCACTGTCCTCACTAGTGTGACATCACTACAGCCACCTTTCAGGATCCACAAATGGAGCCATTGATAAGCAGTTATTTCAGCCTTCCCTCATGAATTACTGCTTTCCCAAAGCACAGGCTATTTAGTTTGCTTTTTGAGCTGGTGAGGTTTAGCTTGTCTTGGAAACACCCCAGTACCCCATATGGAAGCTTCTTCTGGTTCCCAGGGAGCTGCTGAGAGACAGTTAAGAAAAAGGTTCCATCTCCAAAATGGGTTACCCCCCACTCCCTTTCTCAGGCACCCCAACCTGCCCCTGAAGGAGAGATGTACAAATTATCCAACCCGAGGTCCTGGTTGCAACCTTGTAATCTCCATTTACTCTGTCAACAACGGGAACCTCCAAGCCTTGTCCTGGATCAGCCAAGTCCCCCGTTCACTTCATCTTCCTGTAAGCATCTCTGGCAGGCACAAGGAAGGAGGGAGCAAGGGAAAAAGACACACAGGTCCCTGGCAAAGCATGGCACTACTGTCCCAGGTCAAGCCCTTCACACAGTCTGGTCTCCCTGTGACCACTACTAGATGCTACAGAGAAGGTAAATGATGCAGAAGCATCGATCTTGTGTTAGTCTTATCAGGCTCGTAATAAACAGGAATTGCCCAACGACCTGAAGCATAGGGTTTAGCACAATATCAGTAAATATTACGTATTTGAAAATACCTGGATTTTCTCAGTCAGCTCTCACAAGTCCAGCACAAATGGATCTTGCAGAGGTCTTGCTTTCAGTGGTGTGCTGGGAGAGGAAGGTAATCTTACAGCATGCTTTTGCTTAGCAATGATCTGGAGCTTGGTTCCAAGCTTGCCATCTTTTAATTTAATCAGATGTCCTTTGAATAAGGTGCTGTATTTTAGGCATGTCAAAGAGGCTGAGCTGAAGTGCTGTTTCTCTCTCACTTTTGAAAAAGCTCTCCACGAGGATTTATCCTGAGACACAAGAGACAAAGAGCAAAGACAAAAGGATACAGGGAAAGAGATACCAAATGCTCCCAACATCCATCAGTGTGTAAGCACAAATTACTGGCTTCCAGCAGGAGTCTCAGGGTGTCAAACGCTTTTACTAGCAGTGAGTATAAAGGTTACAGGGTACATTACTACATTGCAGTTCTGAGCTCTCTCCTTTGATTTTGGGGTTAAGAAAGGCTCTCTGTCTTTCCTGTGGATTTAACTTTACTCCGATTTTTAAAAACAAAGCAGCACTCAAAGTGATCTGTGTGCTTCAAATCACAAACAAATTCATGAGACATAATAGAGCCACAGCAGTTGCCCTAGCTGGTAAAGTGCTATTTAAAGAGGACTAAAGCTGACTGCAGTCTGCTTGCATCCCTTTCTTCTTCCCATCTCTTCACATGATAAGGAGAAAGGATGCTCTATAAAAATCAACAGGTTGAGATGTTTCAGCTGCTTGTTCCCTGTCAACTAAGAAGGAATAGAAATGCAAAAGCAAGTACACAAGTTATCAGCAACAGGACTGCATTAAAGATTTGTGAGACTTCTCTAATGCTACATCCACTACAGCTATGTATAGAAATGACCTATGTAACAATAGAACCTCATGTCTAAAGGGCCTCCACCCCTTGGTGAGGCTTTTCAGAGCTGCCCATTAGAGGTCACCATCACCCAGTCACATCAAGAGCCCCTGCAGATAAAAACCCTGGCAGCAGACCTCCAACCAAAAAACTTTACCCCTAAACAAAGAGGAGATCAGAAGAGAAAAAACACACCCTTCTTCACCCTATTGTACATGAGAAGAAAACAGAGGAAAACAGGCACATATGACTTTGTCACAGGTTTGAAGGAGGGTGCCTGGCCACTCCACCAGCTGCAGACACAAGCAAATTTTTCCTTGGGGTGATCAGAGCCGCCTCATCCAGCACTCTGGGCAGCAAGCTCAGAGCAGTCATGGCTTCTTGGGCAAAGGAAAAGATTTCGGCAGGCAAGCTATGTCCTGAGTATTAAAACTGCCAGGCCATTGTGGATTTGATTTCAGCTGCCAAGAGTAAAAATGCAGAAGAGCAGCAGGCTGCCAGCCAGGACATGGACCTTACCTCTGCTCCCCATACCTCTCCTGCTTCCAATCACCCATCCACCCAGTTGCCCTCCACCCCTTCCATGCACAAGGGAGTGCTCCCACCGCAGCCTGTCTGTGACACCAGGAAAGCATAACCATGCAGTGATGCTGAGAAACAATGCGGCAGTGTCCGTCTGTCCTTCCTGACAACTCACTGCAGCTCTCAAACAACACATCTCCCCTGTCATCCCGTGAGGGTAAGGAGACACTATATCCCTGCCGGTCCAGAACTGAGCCTACGAAGAAGCTTGATGACCTGGGACAACCTCGGAGTACAGGCATCTGATGCAAAGGGACATCACAACATCTCATGGCTCTTGAAATAAACAGAACAAAAATGCCAGAACACCCCCACACCCCAAGCTGCCACCTCTTTGAAATGTTCTGTGGCTGCTAACCTGCCTGTAAACACTGCAGTTACAAAGCAGGTGGGCAATTCATCAGCCAGCTGCATCCTCCCATGTGCCGCTATTTCCTTTAGTTCTGCAATGAGGAGAATTTGCCAACTCTGCCACCTTTCTGATGAGCACACAGGACCCTCACAGCTCCATCCACAGAGCTCCTGGCTACCTGTTGGCCTCAATGTGACCTGCCTGTATCTGATGGCACTCATGTGAACTGAACGCAAGGACAGTGATGAAGCCATGCTGCTGCATTGATATCTGAAGATGTAAAAGCCAGGCAACCTCTTCTGACCCCATTGCCCACGCATCCCTCCAAGAGACCAAACCTGTGATGGCAATGCAATCCCTCCCCACGAACATCTTGCATCAGTCCAACTGCTCCTACCCTGGTAACAGCTTCTGTCCTTAAGCACCTGACTAGTTCACTTGGGATTACAGGCACTGCATGTGTTTGCTGCATCCCTATCTGTAAGCTCTTTATGGAACCCCAGCAGCGTGAGGATGCAGCACACAGAGGTAGCAGGGGGCTGGAGAGAGGGGTCAGATATTTGAGGGTTGACCAGGCTGTCCTGAAAGGACAATGACAGCTCAGGATTCATCCACTGCAGCTGCTCCCTTTTAAATACTTATTTTGAATATTTACAGAAGGAGAAGAGGAGAAATCATGAAATTACCTGTTGGGATTTTTTTTAGCAGATTTTCTTCCAGAGAACAGGCCAGCCTGACAGCACCTATGCTGCCTCCAGCCCTCTGTTTATACTCAGCTGCCTGAGGCACTGCAAGTTTGTGTATACACACACATCTCCCCCAACTCAATACTGCCCTGCAGAAGGCTTAGGGAGCAGGTCACAAAAGTCAAAGGCTGATGAAGACACTGCTTAATACTGTATTGATTTTTCCGACCTGGCACTGACAGATCTAAACTGAAGCCCAAAGATGTTAGACCACCGCCAAATCTCAGTCTGGTATTGCTGATTTGTTATACTGCTGACCTGGGCTGGACCCATAGCATAAGTAAGCCTGAGAGGCTTAATGCCTCCCCTCTAAAGATTGCTATTGTCTGACACTTCCCAACTAAAAGACAAACTGATGCATTAACCAAACACCCCAGGGGTCATGCAATAAACCTGCCTTTACTGGGCATTCACCTTCACCTCAGACATTGGCTGCAAGAGAATCATGACTTAGCAAGTTTCATCTCATAGCTGAGATCACAGAATCAATCAGCTTGGAAAAGACCTCTAAGATCATCAAATCCAACTGTTATTGTAGCACTGCCAAGTTCACCACTAAAACATGTCCCCAAGTGCCACATCTACATGTCTCTTAAATACCTCCAGGGATGGTGACTCAACCACTTCCATGGGCAGCCTGTTCCAGTGCTTCACAATCCTTTTGGTGACAAAATTTTTCATATCTACCGCTTCCCTAGCACAACTTGAGGCAGTTTCCTCTTGTCACTTGTTACTTGGGAGACCACCCCCCATCTCTCTACAACTTCCTTTCAAGTAGCTGTAGAAAGCAACAAGATCTTTCCTGAGCTTCATTTTCTCCAACCTGTCCAGATCCCACTCCAGTGCTTTCCTCCCTCAAGCATATCAACCCTACTGCCCAGAGTGGTGTTTTCTGCAATCTGATTGAGGGAGCACTCAATCCCCTCATCCAGATCACTGGTGAAGATTTTAAACAGAATGGCCCCAGCACTGAGCCCTGTGGAACACCACTGGTGATTGGCCACCAGCTGGATGCAACTCCATTTGCCAGCATGCTTTAGGGTTGGCCATCCAGCAAGTTTCTTACCCAGCAAAGTGAACACCTGCCCAAGGCACAAGCAACAGTTATTTGGCTTCTTGGTCTTCCCCTTGATTCCAACCCATCAACACCCAAATCTATTGTCACCATCATTAAGGTAGTTTAAACCTCTTTCCACAAGTCTGATTAACTGCTGTGCAAAGATCCTTTCCCCTTTTTGAGTCATGTGTACTGTGTCTATTATCAGCAGGCCTGGTGTTGTGTAAATTGATCCATGATCAAAATCCCCAAATTCTGATCTGCTGGCATTTCCTGTTTCTTCCCTCATCATTCCCTGCAGCTGGAAGGATAGGTGAGAAGGCTGCTTGTGCTCCTGACTCCTTAACCAGTCGTCCCAAGGCCCCAAAGCCTCTCTTGACTCGCCTTGGGTTTGTAACTTGATGACTGCCTACCTGAAAAATCAGTAATGGAAGAAAATCCAAGAGTCATATCAGCGTAGGAAGCTTCCTCTCTTCACATCTTTAGCCTGGGCCCCAGGAAGGCAGCAGACTTCCCTAGAAAGTGTGTCCAGTCTGCATATGGGGCCTTTTATGATTTTTTTCCCTCAGAAGGGATGGTCTTATGAGAATGGCCAAGTCTTTCATGGGGAAGCAGTTTTGATGCAGGGTGGAAGCTGATTTAACCTCACTGACACCTCCAAACTAGATGAACCATCATCCCTCATTACTGCTTGGCTCCACTTGCAGAGCCTTGTACTTATTGTGCAAGGGCATCTTGAGATACAGCACAGCTCAGGCATGACTTAGCCAGGACGGATTCCCAAGAGAAAAGACTGTTTTCCTCATCTCAGAAAGGGATGTAAAAAATGTGAGAGAGCTTGTTCTGCTCCTTCTCGTCTGTCTGAGCTGCACATCCCCTTGTACAGCTCTCTATTCTTTCTTGCCTTTTCAGGCTGTGCACACAGAATCACGTTCTTGATCTCCAGGCTACACTTAGCATCACTTTACAACAGTCCTCAAGGGGAAGGCTGGGCAGCCTGCTCTGCTGAGCCCTGTGGTTTGGAGAAGATGCAAGTGAGTTTACTTTGCTAAGCAGTCCCACAGGTTTGTTCTGCCCTCAGCCCCATGATATTTGGGGTTTGGAAGGAAGACAGACTCCTGCTGGAGGAGCAGGGAGATCAGATCCTCCCCAGCTTTTGAGCTAGAAAAGTGTTAGCCCCATGGATATCTTCTCTCCCATGAGAGGGTGGCAACCACTCTCCAACAGGCTGAAATACAGGTCCCTCAAGCTCCCACCCTTACCTTAAGAATGACAAGAACTCCCCCTGCTCTCTAATCACCAATGAACATTGCACCCACAGGGTTTTTTCACCTTCTCCTTTAGCTGTGGAATGCTCTGTGAGCATAGGTATTTTGTGCGGGCACTGATGGATGCTGATTGCTGTGGATGAGAGGGTGACTGTGCATGAAGAGAATCCCAGCAAAGATCAGTGGCTTGGAAGAGTTTTCCTCAAGGGGACAGAGTAGTACAAGCACAGGATTGTCCCTGTCAGACAGCTCGTCTTCCTTACCCCTGTCCAAGAGAGTGAGAGAGCACTGTCTCCCTGCATTAAGGTGGTTGCACTGTTGATAATTTGCGAACAGGCAGAGTTCACTTGGGGAAAAACACAAAGCATGGCAGGGCAGGAGAGGAGAGACTCTTTTAAAACACTTTTGTCTTTTGTTAAAGTTATAACACCTCTGGGGGAAAATCTATACCTAATTAAAAGTTTAGCAAGTCCAAGGCAATATTCAAGGCTACAGAAACCAATTGGTGGGAGCCTGAGACTTATTCACTAGCCCTTAATATATTAATTCACCACGTTTCTGAGGGAAGAACATGACCCAGAG
This sequence comes from Pomatostomus ruficeps, assembly GCA_013400735.1. Classification (NCBI taxonomy): domain Eukaryota; kingdom Metazoa; phylum Chordata; class Aves; order Passeriformes; family Timaliidae; genus Pomatostomus; species Pomatostomus ruficeps. The sequence continues at coordinate 137,892 of VYZT01055089.1, read as the reverse complement.
CAGCACAGAGTGTCTAAGATGTTGCTTCTGGGAGGATCAAGTGAAAAGTTCTCAAGTTGTTGGTGATAGCAGCCATTGTTCTTTCAGGAAAAAAGACGAACGAAGGTCTTCAGCTATTTTGGAATAGACAATTGCAAAGAAAAAAAAAATCTGCCTGAATCAGTCTTGCAATCACCAAGGCTGGTCAGCCTGAGTTTCCATGGTAAGCATTTCCACTAGGAGCTTAAAGCAAACGGTGATGGCAGCTTTGATGGAGGGGTGCAGAGAAAGACAGAGAGAGCAGGATGGGAAAGGCAGTTAGGAAGCCAGGAAAGTACTTCCCACACACACAGGGCAAGCTAGGGCTGAAAGAGACCCACAGGTTGGGGCAGCTGTGCTGAGGGAAGCATGACTGTGTATGTTCCTTATCAACAAAGAATGCTGCACCAAGGACAGGCTCTCACCCACTATCAATTATTTATTGAAAGAACACCTGCACTCCTGAGCCTGTTCAGGTCTGGAGGTGGCACTGGCTCTGGAAGGGTTTGGGGAATGCTATGTCTCCTGCAGCAAGCACCACAAAGCAAACCCCAACAGAAGGGCTGGTAATGTAACTCAGAGACAAAGCTGCCACTCACAGAACAATAGAGTCACTTAGGTTGGAAAAGACCTTTAAGATCATCGAGGTCAGCTGTTAACCCAGCACTGCCAAATTCACCACAGCTACACGTCTTTTAAATCTGCTGAGCGCCTCCAGCCCCAAGCCTGGGGCACACAAGATCACAAACGCAGGTCGACAAATAGAGAAGAGGAGCCTGGAGGGTTTTACTCTGGGCCCCAGTAGCCCCAGCATCCCACCTCTAAACCCCTCCAAGGCCAGAGGCAAAGGATCAGCTCCCCCCACCCCACTAAAACACAGTCCCAGCACAGCACTCCCATGGCCTGGTTATGCACATACATTGCTGGGAAGAAAAAAACCAACTCAATTTGCTCTGCTGCTTAAGCATCCATCCCCAAGTTATTGAGAAAATACCATAACTTGTGCAATGGAGCTTTTCAGCGTCAGCAATAGCAGGAGGCAGACGCAGCAGAGGGGACGGAAACTGCCCGCCCCCCCCCCCCACCCCCACAGCACAGGCAGACACACAAACTTACCTTTCACTCTTTCCTTCACTAACTGTCTTATCGCCATAGCAACTGTAATCCTAGGTCATGCAGCTAGGAAAAAAGAATAAATATAGCACAAATGAAGATATACACTATCGCCAAACACAGCCTCAGTGGTAGAATCTAATTTTCATTAGAGGCATAACAGTGGTTTTGCATAATTATACATATATTAATGCCCAACATGCCCATCTTCAGTTGAAATTCATTAATTCAGTTCTAAGTAAAAAGGATTGCTCATTGCAGGTTAATTTTTTATTATTATTATTTTAGAGCAGAAAATATTTCTAAAAGCTCAAATCATACTTTCACAGCTTTTCCTTAATCCTGAGATTAACAGAGAAAGGAAAACACAAAGATTAAGTCAGCTCTGAAGTAAAAACATGGCAAAAAACATAACAAGAAACTTTGCTGCTTTTGTAATGTGAGGAGTGAGAACAAGCAATAAAAATATTTGGCCAGATGCTGCACTGTACCTGGAATTGAGTCCCAAAGGAAAGCATCTCACAGCCTTTGGTGCTTGTGGTGAAAGCAATACAGCAGCATCATACTGACAAGAACACACCGCTGCTAGCAACCGAATGCAGGTTTGGCTGGTGCCAGAATTTACCACACAGCTTGAGGTCTGCATTTACAAGAGGAGGTTTATTTACTCTGATGGCACAGATACAAGGTAGCAGCACCAAGGGACAGCCCCAACCAAACACACCTTAAAGCAGAGAAACCCTTTCTCTTCATGCTTCCCTCTTTAATTTGCTCCTCAGGTTCCTTCATTACCTACCAAATGCAAACACCTTATACCCCTCTTTATTACTGTTTCCAGGTGGGCCTCATCTGAGTCATGGGGAAGCCTTGGTGCTGGTCAGACCCCACCTTTCCTGTGTGTGGGGCAGTGCCCTGGGGGGTGGTTATTGTCACTTCAGGTAGCAGGTACCTGGGTGTGTGGGTGCTCTGGGAGTTCACAGGGTGCTCTTCTATTGCAAGCACGCATGTGGCTTTAAGGATGGTCCCAAAATTCTGACCAGGTGCATGCTGGACTAAATAATTAAATAAAAGCAGCATCCTTAGGAGATGTCTCTTCTCTAACTTCATCAATATCCTAGTCAGGGAGGCAAGGAAGAATCTATGACTTGGGTTTGTCTCCACAGAGGCTTCTTTAATTCCTCACTTACTGAAAAGGCAAGGAGAACTAGGACAAAGGGGAGAGGAGGGCTGGGCTTGAGGAAAGGGTTTGAAGGAAGGAAAAAGAGGGAGGTGGCAGAATAAATGAAAAGACAGAAGAAGAGATGGAGTGAGGTCTGTCCTAAACGGCAACAGGAACCTCTCATGGCTGTCAATCCTCTAGTTTGTCTCCTCCTTGTGTTGTCATTAGTACACAGTTCAAAGCTCAGCCAGTGTGAGGGAGAAATCTTCCTTCTCACTCAAACTTCTGCAGGAGGGAGAGGGAACTCACTGTATCTCTGTCCAAGCCTGTGTCTGCTCTGGCCAGGCTCTTGCTTGTCCTTCCTTCTGCAGTAGGGAGCCCTTGATGATGTAGACTTCTGGGATGTGCAGCACGTCCAAATGTGGCCCCTCCACTCCACACTGTGAGCACCTCCTGCCCCTGTCCTGGAGGTATCTGAGCCCTGGAAGCCCACCTATCCATGATGAAAAGAGAAATAGCAGCTTTCTTCAGCTGCTGCTGGTCAGAAACAGATCTATTTTTTAAAATACTGAACATACACCTCTGGCACACTTGTGCCTACTGTGTCTATCCTCCCCTCTTGAGTGCTAGCCCAGACAGAAAAGGAGCTTTTTAGATAGGTCAGATGGGGCCTGACAGAGGGTCCTGCTGGGCATGAGCTGTGAGCTCAGTGGAGGAAAGAATCCACCTTCTCTCTGTGGAGCTGTGCTGTAGGTGTGTGTGGGCTGTTTGCCCAGGACTGCCCCTGACTCCAAAGGCTACCCAGCTTTTTGCCTGACCAGAGAGTAGTGGCAGTGCTAAAACCTCCGGAAAAACAGGGAAAGTGTTCCAATGTCTGTGATAAAGTTTACTTGTGGGAGCAGGACAAGCATTGAGATATGGTGGCTAATCTGGAGAAAAGATTCAAAATCTTCTCTGAACTGGTGAAGAGAACAAAACCAGCCACTCCTCTGATTTTTGTGTTGTCTGCAATTACAACCTCTGGCTGCCAAAAATAGTTGGTAGGCCATGGAATGGGGAAACAAGACAGACAGGGACTTGCTCCATCCCTGGAATTATTCCAGGCCAGATTGGACAGGGCTTTGAGCAACCTGGTCTAAGTGGAGGATGGCCCTGCCCATGTCAGGGAGTTGGAACTGGACGACCTTTAAGGTCCTTCCAATTGAAATCATTCTATGTTCCTTTTAAAGGATTCAAATGAAGAAACAGAGAGTCAAGGAGTAAGACAGATATGAGACGTGTCTCTGTGGTCACCAGTGTAGAATGGCAGCAAGTGAAGTCATACCAGGCTAGTTTATCTCATGCCAGCCTGCGTACAGGGAGCATGGAAACTATCCTGGCACAGACCTGTGTGTTTCCGTGTTTCACATGCAGGTGGTGAGCTCATGCTCAAGCCTTCTCCTTCCACCCTTTCACAAATAAGTGCCCACACTACCCATGTTGAAGCAAGTTCAGATTTGTCTTCACAGCCCTCTGTAGTCACAGCCCCATGGGCTGAGTGCACCCCTGCCTGGCACCTGGCACTGCCTCCTCATGCTGTGTCCACCCCTCTGGACACTGGTGTGCTCCGAGCCTGGCTCCTGGGCTCATCTCACACACAGCCAGCTTTGGCCAGCTAACTCCTCCTCCTGCCTTCCCAGCTTCCAGAGGCAGCACAAACAGACCATTTCCTTCTCAGGACATATGCAGTGAATGCTCAGACCCATTGAGGGTAGTTGGAAAAGGCGTGTGTGTTTTCCCACACCCCTCCCTGCCTTTCAGCATTTGCCATGTGGGATGGGCTGTGAAGGGACGTGGCACCCTTCCTGTGGGTGCGACAGGGCTGGGACCCTGGAGTGACAGGAGTAGTTCCTGAAGAGGACATGCATCAGTGTCCTTGACAGAGGATGTAGCAGAAATGGCGCTGCAAATTGGGGGTGGGACTGGGGAAACTGACTCAGCATAGACATTCATTTTGGCCAAGCAGCATTGACACAGTGCTGACTCCTATACTTGAATGGGGCCTAAAAACATGAGCCCAGATGCTAAGGGGTCCAAATGGCTTGCTCACCTGCACAAGAAACCCCCACATCAGATGATAGGAAGCTATGACTGACCCCAATGAGCCCAATACCTGAACTCAGGAGAGGAAGGGATGAAAAGAGGAGAGGGGTGTGTAGGAACAAACTGGGATACATTCAAGGAGGAGCTGAAATATGACCTAGGAAGCTTGTAGAGACAAGCTTGTAGAGTCCCAGAAATATGGTTGTTCCCTGCTTCCCTCCCACTGGCTCCTGCAGCTTTGATACAAGTTTGGTCTCTCCCTAAGTGTTCCTTTCCTGCAGTTGTCCCTGCACGTACAAATCCCTTGACATGGGAAACCAAGAGGGGAGCCTGAGTGTCCCTCCCCACTCCACCTCTCAGGGGTTTTGCACCCATGTTACCTGCTGTGACTCCCACAGTGCTGTGGCAGCAGCAGGGAGAGGTACAGCTCTGCTGGGGACACCAGCAGGGTCGTCCCCTCCCTGCAAACACGGTCAATGAGCCACACTGAGGAAAAGCAAAGCAGTAAGGATTCAAGGGACACAGTCCCTGCTCCCCTTTGGAGGGACATTTAAGCCAGCTGAAGAGGCAGAGGGGATGTGTGGACATATCCAGCAGGACGAGCTTTATGATTTAGGCAAACAGTGTAGATGCTTAAGTACTTACATCTAATACCTTTCCTGGCACTCTCACGAATTGACTCTCCTGCCCAGCCGTGCAGAGCAGTCTCAGATGCCATCTCACAGCAGGGACGTATGCAATTCCATCCTCCTGCCTACAGGCATACCTGGAAATCTTGCAGTGTGGGCCTCTCCCTCTGCCCTGCCTCCCCACTGGAGGGGACAGGGAAGTGGTGTTCAGCCTGTCTCGCAGGGGCTGGGGATCTCTGTGCCATGCATGGCACCTTGGAGGGTGGTGTCACAGGGTATAAACATGAGGCAGGGGAGCAGGGGATTTGTTCCTATGTTTTGCTGAAGTCAAACAGCAGTTCCTGACCAGACAGAGAAATGGAAGAGGGGGCAAACCTGCACTTCCCGGTCCAGTGCTGAGCTGAAGCTGAGCTGAAGCTGATGCATGCTCATACCAGGGTAGGCGCTCTCCTACCCCTCATGGGCTCTCACGTGTTCCCACAGCAACTGCAAGGCAATCACATTCCTCCTTCTCTCTCATGCACACTGATTAAAATCATGCTCATCACAAGTGCCTCAGCTCGAGCACCCAGCCCTTTAATTGCTGCAATGAAGGATACGAATGTAGGTGATTCTGAGGCCAGCAAAGCAGAAAATTAGCATTTAGCATGAAAATGATACCACTGCATCATCACCAGCGCAAAGCAAACAACACAACCAGCCAGGCCGCCTCTTTCCCTCCCTACCTGCATGCTTGGACTCATCCAGTGCTGCAACAGTCCCATTGCTTTCCACACACCTGGGGCCTGTCCCTCTGAGGCTGCCACCAGGAGACAGGCAGGGGCTGCAAGGTGACATCTGCTTTCTCTCTCTGATCTTTTGATGGAACAGGTTTATAGACTCCTGCTGAAATAATCCTCCCTCAGATGTCAAAAATGCCACATTATCTGCTGCATTGATTCCTGCAGTATTTACTGAGCAGAGGAATGCAGCAGCAAGTGGGCATGAGGTTGGAGGGAAGAAACCTGCACCCGTGAGGTGTCCTGTCCCTCAAGGTCAATCATCCATATCAAGCCAGTAGTCAGATCTTCTCCTCCAGACCCTTACCTATCTCTCTCCATCATTACTGCAAATTCCCCTCAGGCCCTCTCACCTCTTTGTTACCTAGGCTGGTTGGACACAAATAGACATTAAAATGCTGTGTCCACAGAAACCTAAAAGGAAAGGCTGTCTTTTTACCAGTCAAGCTGGGATGGAGCCATCATCTGGTAGATGATAACTAACCTTCCAAATCTGTGAGCAGCACAGGGGTGACTGCCATGCTTTCCCACTCCAGCCAGGGCTCTGTACACTGGTGGTTCCTACCGCAGAGCAAGCGCTGCCATTTCCCTGGCCTCTGCATGTAGATGCCTGAACATCCTTGCCCAAAAGGGAGAGTATTTCAACATGTTTCGACATGGATCTGTGACCTCTTTGGGTTCCTGAGCAAATCGATGGTGCTGAAGTGCCACAGCTCGAGTTCTGAACAGCAGATGAAGTAGGAATTTACACGGCATAAGGAGGATCCCACTGGTCCCCAACAGTGCAAGGGCATATGCGCGCATACACACACATGGTGGCAGGTTGGACTAGCACAGGCTGCAGCCCAGCTGTGCCTGGCCCCTCAGGCTGCCACACTTCGAGGTTGCCCCTTGTCACAGGCCTGCGGTACACAGCTGGACAGGGCTCACTGCCCTTTGGCAAGCAGAGACCTTTGCAACTCTTTACAGAATTACCCAGACATTGCCTGTCTCAGTGCTGTGGGCACTGCTGGTGAGCAGTGTCCTGAGTCAGCAGTTTGGGCTGTTCACTGCTTTAATATATCCTTGAAAAAAGAGACCAGCGGGAGATCTGTTTATAAGCCACAACCACCCTGAAACAAGTATATGCCTACGCCCACATACATACACAAAGCAGCAGTGACTATGGAAGCATACGAATAAATATTGAGCAGACACCGAGGGATTTTCAGAATAGTCTCTCTGGGTTTTTTAATTCAATGCCATGTTGTTTGTTGTTGGCTGCTTTTTTTTTTTACCTTCCTGATTTATTTCCTATGCCTGGGCTTACAATAACAGGAGAAACTAATCAGTGGCCAATGACGATTAACAGTCTCTCACATGTTATTAACTCTACATTCAAGGTAAGATAATTTCAAAAATCTGTGCCAAGAAATATAAATGTACAGGAAGGAAGGGGCAGTTGTACGTATATAGAGGGATTATACACACAAAAGCAGATCTTTTGTCTACACCACCCTGTTTATATTGCACTCAGCTTTTCTTCTTGGAAATACCTTTTATTATCTAGAATATCTGTAGTACTTCTGTGCGTAGATCATCTTGAAATGAACTCTTCATATGATTCAGAAAAGGAGGTGAGAAAAGAAGTGTGTAAGTGAGAAGGTAAATTAACTGTGTTGGCAAAGTTGTAATTGAAAGGAGAAATGGGATCATCCACTTCTGTTGTTATCCCAATGATTATTAAATGCAGCTAAGGATGACAGCGGTAGTTTTAAAGTCCACTCGCTACTTCATCTCCAAAAACTGTGAAAGCTCAAAAGCAAGTTTATCCCAAGGACTTGCAGGGTAATAAAAATGCTTGCCTGTGCATGGACCACGTACTTTGAGTTCTTGCATGATGTTTCTCCTCCTTGTGTGTGGGTGGCTGTCTCCTAAAAAGGTACTTTTCAATTTAAGAGCAAATCTTGGATTAAAGATCTTTCACTAAAAATATTTTCTCTTCAGATTGCCATCCACACAGCCCATGGTATCACTGATTATTTGTTTTGAAGCAGCATCTTAGCCCATATGAGTGTTTCTGACTGAAGGAAGGGTGGCTGCCCTGCCTGCTTGGGTGGTTGCTAGATCCCTTTTTGAAGATACTCTGCCAGACTCTGTGAAGGAGCAGTGCTATTCCCTTAGCAGCACAAGAAAGAAAAGAACGGAAAGAAAGTTGTGGCAGCAGAACTATGAAAAATCTCACCTCACTGTGGTCAGCACAATCAGGTAACTTAGAGTGCAAAAATTTCATCCAGAGTGAGTAAGCTGGAGGAAGGAAAGGGGAAGAGCTGCAGGAAGAGCTGCTTCATTTTGCATGGTACACTATGTGCACCAACACTGCCCCAGCAACCAGAAGCAAAACAAAACAACAAAATTCAGCCACAGCATCTTTCAAAGTTCTCCAAAATAATGCAGACAGTTAAAGCAGCATTAGACAGAAGGTTAAAGTGCTCTGGGCTCTGAAAATGTCCTTGGAAAAACAGTGCCTCTCCCACTGCTATCATTCTGCTCCATGGACCATGAGGCAAAGGGAGAGCTGTATCTGTCGACTTTGGTGACTACAGGGAAAACCACTAAGGAAAAAGATTTGTATTCCTCTGTGTCCACAGCACTGCACAGCAAAGGGGGAGCATGAGCTAGAGCCTGCTGTGCTTTTCATGGCAACAGCCCAGCTGCTCATGGGAGTAACTGCATGAGGCATGGAGTCCTCCCTGCTCTTACTGATGTCATGGGCATGAAAGATGCTCAGCAGCTCTGCTGACATGCAAAGCGAGGCTGAGAATGAGCCCCACTGTATGGCTCATCTTTGCAATCCCACCGCTGGCATAAGGGGCAGGGCAGATTGTTACTGCTTATTGCTGCAGCTGATGTTGAAGCAAAAGCAGAGGCATGCTGCAAACCAGCGTCTGGGGTGCCTGTTTTGGTGGGGGTGAGAACTCCCATACTCCCTTACTCCTTCCTTGTAAACTGAGCACATCTGCTCTAGAAGTGGCCAGAAGGCATAAATATTGAATAGCAGATTGCCAGCTCCAGCTCCTGCGTGACAGCATGTTAGTAAATGCAAACAGGGGCTTGGAAATATGCAGAAGAAGGGAAAAGTGCTGGAGAAGAAATATATATATCTAAATGAGATGGAAGAAATGAGTGATAACTCAATGATATGGAGATGGTGAGTTCCTACTGGAAACCAGTCCCTAGCAAGGAACAAAAATAACATGGAAAAAAAGAGAAGCAAGGCAGATCTCATAAAGTATTTGTGAAGACCAGGGAAGGGGACACTTGGAAAGTCAGGCCACATACAGATAAACTGAACTGGGTGGCAGACATCCAGGTGCCTGGCTTTGCAAAGTACTAAGCTCTTCCTACAAGGTGCACTGTGTGTTTTGTATCGCAGCTAGTTAAAAAATCCACAGGGTTTAATTTTGCCCTTCTCTGTGGAATTCTTGTGCTGAACCCAAGTGAACCAAAGCCACTTACCTCCACATCTTCCATGATAAATGTTGAGATTTTAGTTACATTGGCTAAAATTCAATCTCAGCTCCCAAACCAGTGTTAGGACGACTTTTGTTCTCAATGTACGGTGGGTGTGCGGGGCATATTTCCTGCAGGCACCTCACTGCCCGGGGACCCATCTTCAGTGCCCTGTGGGGTGGAAACTGGCCTGGGGTCTTGAGTATGCAGTCACCAGATGCCAACCAGGCCACAATACCTCTGCAATGCCCTTTGGGAGCATTTTGAACGTGAGAGCCATTTTGGTGGGAAAAGTAGAAAATTCCTTGAAACACTTCAAGGTTTTCTGCATTATGTTTCTTCTATTTGAAAAATTATTTTCCTGCTTAATAATGTTTTCAGTTCCTCCCCTCCCACCCAGTCCTGTTCAGCTCATAAGAATTTCATAGAGGGCTGGTGGTGTGCAGTCCTTTACATGGGCCTCACAAAAACCTCCAAAACAAAACAAAAAAAACCCCCAAAAGCCCAAATGAACCACTCTGCCAACTTACATTGAAAGAAAACAGTGATCATATTGGCAATTGATTCCTATATACCTACTTTTGGAAGTAGTAAGGGAGACAGATGAAGATGTAGAAGCCATGAAAAGTACACTTAATGGTATATATCGCTCATTTGGCTGTGTTGAGTGAGAGTCTCTGGGTTCAGAAAAAACACTAAATACAGGTGTGTTTTCCATGGGCAGATTGGAGTGGTTGAGGAGTCCACGTTCAAGAGAAGGTGGGAAGCACAAGGGATGAGCTCTGGTCTGCAGCTGCAATGAGCAACATCAATAGGCCCAGAGATCATAGTGAGAGAGGAAAATTTACAGGGAGACCTTAGAAAAAGAAAAGACTCAGAAAAACATTTAAAAGAGGTAGAGGAAACACCTAGTGAGCCACGACGAAAAGAGTTAAATACGCCTTGCTTGGCGGAGCAACAGTGAGAGCAGGACACGGCAGGGAGGTGTGAGCTCAGGGAGGGATTCAGCGTGAGCAGGGAGAGGGACTGCTTTCAGTAGCAGATGTGGGGGAGAGCTGGGCACAATGGTACTGTGGCAGCAGGACAAAACAGAGCAGTATGGGGCTCTCGACAGCAAAGAGCACCCTGGCAGGAACTGCCTTCGGTACAGTCCCCTGAGGGAAGTCGGGAGTATGGGAGGCTGAATAGATGCCTGGGCAAATCCTAAGCTGCCCTCAGGTGTTGTCTGGGAGGTGGGTGGTTGATGACAGAGGTTTTTCCATGTGCCAACAGCCAGGCATAGCTGGGAAAGGCAGCTCTTGCCAGGAGAAACTTCACAACCTGAAGCACTGCAGAAATCCTCAGCAAAAACACAAAGCATTTGCTGGGGTTTAGTGTTCTGCTTCCTCTTTGAGAGGGATAGATGTTTCCTGCTTCTTCTTGAAACAGTTAGTAAATAATTAAAAGAGAGAGACAAAATATTCTTTAAAGATAACCTAGTCTTCTGTTTCCATGGCAACCTCCTTCCTAAGCCAGAAGCCTTTTGCTCCAGTCATACAGCGGAGGGTGAAAGCCCTTTTGCAGAGAGATGGGAGAGGTGGTGTGACCCTGCTGGGAGGTGAAAGGGAGACATCCTGAAGAGCAGAAGGACTGCCATGAACCCCAAACCACAGGAGAAACAAAGATGTCACTTCCAGGGACAACCTGGAATAAGCCTGGAGATCATCCATCTAGGTGCTGTAGTCACCCTGTGAGGTCACCACCACCATCTTTCCCACCATCTTTTTACCCTTCTTTCCTCCCAGCTGTCCCAAGTGCATGCTTCTCTCATGAACAAATATTGGGGTAATTTCTAGCACTCCACCAATCCCTGATCTTTTTCCCATTCCTCAGCTGAAACATTTCACAGCCCATATAACTGCCAGGACCGCTTGGAGTCCCACATCCATGTTCTCTTATGGCAAACTTCCAAGGAGCAGTCTGTGCATTGAAGTGTTTGGGGTTTGGATGGGTTTCAACTGTTTGGGTTTTTTGGTAAGCCCTACCTCTGGCTTCAAATCATCTCTGGGTTTGGGTCTAAGCCTTGTGCAACCCAAGTTCATTGTTCAGCCATTTAGGGATTGACTTCCTCCCCTGAGGATGTAAACCCATGTGTCTTGTCCCTCCTCTCTCCCCATCGGACAGCAAGCAGGGGCAACTCACCCAAAGAACCACCAGTGCAAAAAAAGCATTTAAAGACCCTTATTATTGCTTTAATAAATTTGTATTTGCATCCTTTCTGCAAGGACAAGGACCCAGGCTCTCCTGTCCTCTCCTCACAGGTCTGACTTCCCTGCAGTCAGCATGCACGCTTGCAACGGAGAAAATTAAGTCCACACAGTAATTATCCTTCTCCTGGCTGCTGGTTCCAAGTGATGTGCTCACTGTTTACAACCCTGGTTTTTAAGATGCAGCAGCTGCTTTAAAGTCAGACAGGTCACAATAAAATCAGAACATCTTTTGTGCTGCCCTCTTCACAATGCTTCGTATGCCAGCTGGGAGACCTCTGTGAGGGCTGTAGAGGC
>VYZT01055089.1:61435-122268 GCA_013400735.1 Pomatostomus ruficeps | reverse complement strand
ATATATATATATATATTTACGTATATATATATATATTTATAAATTTTTGTTTGCCTGTTTCTTTTTCTTGCAAATCTTTTGGAAGTGCTGTCACGGAGAAGCTAGTGAAACATGCTCCCCATGCCAGCAGCCGAATGCTCCCTCACTGCACCTCAGGGACCCTCATCTGTTCCTCTTGCTGACTCCGTCACCCAGCTCCAGCTCAGAAGGGAGCGGGGAGCTGCGATCCCCTGTCCCCAGTCTGCCGGGGCCATCTGACTCCTCTCCTTGCCTGGGCGACGGGGTGTCCTTGCAGAAGTCCGTCACCCAGGAGGGCATGGAGAGGAAGCCCCGAGGGTCAACGGTGTAGAAGGGCTTGGCGTGGTGAGCGGCGGGGCGGCGGGGCGAGGGGCTGGCGTGGAGGCTGCTGGTGCTGCTGCACTTCTTCACCAGGGTCAGTGCCGGCGGGGGGGGCGAGAAGAGGGAGGTCAGCGAGAGGCTGCTCAGCGTCTCCGAGGGCTCGCTGTTGTTGCCACCCCCGCGCAGGCTGCTGCCCGCCCCCTCCTCATCCGAGGGGTCCATGGAGTCGTGGTGGGTGCAGCCGGGGCTGGTGCTGCCGCCGCTGCTGTGGCTGCGCTGGTGGCGGCACAGGCTCCGCAGGTTGAAGAGCCCCCGGCCCCGCAGGCTCCGGCGGCGGGAGGCGGGGGACAGCGGCGCTGCCAGGGGTCTTAGGCTGCCCGTCGCCGGCACGGGGCACAGAGCCACCGGGAGGTCCAGCGTGCACTGCGGAGAGTCGCTGAGGTTGAGGCTGTCCTCCAGCGTGGTCTGCAGGCTGCCGGCCGAGCTGCTGCTCCGGCTGTCCAGCGACGTGTCGCTCTCGGGGGGCTGGGGAGCGGGAGCATGAAAACAAACGTCTCAAGAAGGAGATGGGCAGTGGGCAAGAGACTTTGCCTTATTTGTTTTGGGAGTACTTTGGGGTGTGGAAAATAAGCCACGATTACAGAAAGGGGAAGAACTCCAACTCCTCTGTCACTCTGCTCTGCTGGGAAAAGCAGCTATAAACCAACCAAAGCACCAGCCATGCAGCCTGCCATGGGGATTTCCTTCTGGGTAAGGAGAAGGAAAGGTTTTGATATTTTGAGCTACCTTCATTCTGCTTCAGGATGAATCTACCCTTCCCATGTGAAGCCCAGCAGTGCCCATTACTAGGCTCTCCCTGAGCACTGATGGTCCAGGAGGCAGCAGAGCAAAGGTTCCTTGTGGGTCCTCACTCATGGATTCCCTATAAACCTGCCACACAGACTGTGGATGCACCTACCAGCTGGGTAGGAATCAAGGGACTTCTGTACAGCCCTCCTCTCATTAAAAAATCAGAAATTTCTGGGGAGAGAAAAGAGGCCCTATGGTTCTTTTGACCAGCACTAGTAGTAATGATGGCATTTAGGGCAGAAAGGTGAGATCCCCTTCCAGCAGGAAGAGGAAACAGCCTTAATTTCCTTGTATCAGGGCTCATCTAGTTAAGCTTCATTTTATTTGTTTCTAGGAAATTAGTCTGCATTATGAGATCAGTGCTGGGCCACTGCACTGGGAATGATGCATGTAGGACTGGAAGCAGTCTCCACAGTTATTCAATACAGTCTGCATCACATAATCAGAAGTTTACCAATTTCTCCTTTACAACAATTCAATACTTTTGTCCCAGTGCTGTGCCAGCTTCAGGGCTCTACCACTTTGTGTGTTAACTTACACCAGAAGTTTCAACACTGCAACAACTCAGTCTCAGACCAAGGCTAGATTTATCCTTGGTGAATTTATACACATTTGTATTGTGCCAGCAGTGTTTGTCATATATAGCTGGATAACATCTGATTTTATTTTTTAGTTTGTCTGGAAGAGAGTGCCCCTGTTCATGGAGTATCTTCCAAGAACAATAACAGGGATCTCTACTGGGCCTTCACCTCTGTGTCTTCTGCCCTTCAGAGACACCTGATCTCCCCCCAGTGCTTTTATTCTTCTCTTTTGTTAGTGAGAAATAGCTGCCTTTTCAGAAAGAGATGGCCCCTTTCTGGGATGTGAGAGTTAAGTGGGCAGGGTAAAACAGTGAGCTTAGGGACACAGTGTGTGGATGGGGCACTGAGGGATGTGGAGGATGTAGGTGGGAAGAAGCCTTTTCCAGATAAGAGGGTGCACGGTCTGGAGTCACATATTTAAGAGCACCTGAGGAGGCTGTGCAGCTGTCACCTCCCTGGCTCACACCATGGCTGCTGTGCATGCAGGTGTCTGCAGCACACCCAGTACCAGGGAGCCAGGAGGGAGTTACAGTGATGTGATTTCATCTTCATGTGGGGCTTACTGCAGCTGTCAAACTATTTGTTGATCCAAAGCAGAAGAACGTATGACTTCATGGGGTGAGAGCTCTCCAACACCACTTTGTTATACTACACTCTCTCCTCCCCTACCCTCCTGCATTCTGCAGTCCGCTGTGCTCCTCCTACAGATCCAGGTTACCCAGCCCATGACCACAGCTGCCTCCTTTCTCTACCCTCCTCCTCGTTCAGCCCCCTCTGTTTGGGTGGGATGTGAAGACTGAGTTTTCCTAGCAGACAGAAGTGGGGTTCCTCACCTGATGGAGAAGTGAGCAGTTCACACCTGGAGATCTCAGTGATGCCCACGAGCCTTGCAGAGAGATCTTAGGAAGGTTGTGTGGACAGGAGACTTTCTCAGGCCCTGTCTGGGTGGCAGAGATGGCCGGGTGGAAAAATTCTGCTGGTACAGGTAACAGAGGGGAAGATGCACCTGGAGAGAAGGGGCTGGGAGGGACTGACAGAGCATCAACATAAAGGGGAGAAGAACAGAAATAGAAGGAAAAAAAAAACATTGAAGGGTCCTCTGATTTTATTTGGTGCCTTTGCTGCTGTTAAACTGAGCAAAGTCTCAAGTCCAGTGAACAAAGGATATTCAGGAACATGCACTCCTAGCCAAGAAGCCTCAGTCTGAAGTTCAGACTAAGGATCCCACTTTTTGCACAAAAAACCTGCACAAGACCTGGAAGACCTAACCCAGCTCAGAGCCAAAAGGTAACAGGCCAGCTCTGCTGTTGTTCGCACAGAAAAATGCTGAGCTGAAAGGCCTTGATTCAAGTGTGTATCACTGCCAGAGGAATTTCATCCCAGATTCTGCAGGCAAGGGATGAAGAGAGATAAATTAAATGATGGTTTGGGAAACCTGGGGACCACAGGAGACCAAAGCATGCTCAGCAGTAGAATCGGAGCACTTCCACTAAGGACAGACATGTGTTACATCTTCCCTGAACCTGTACTTGGTCTCAGGTGGCAGCAGTGTTTTTCTGTGCTGAGCGAGCACAATTCATCCAGCTGGCATGTCAGGAGAATCTGTCCCCACTCTTTTCTGACTCTTTTCTGACTTTTTCTGTGAATGGGTGCACTACTGCAAACAGGGATCAGTACTTTCACAATATTTCACATAATCATGTCTGAGGGAAGATATTAAAACTAGCAATAAAAATGAAGGAACTGCTCCTCCCCCCATTCCTGAAGCAAATTAGCAAACTGAAGATAATTCTTGGTTAGTGTAACCCCACATCACATTAACTCTCCTCCTGGCAGAGGGAAAGCAGGGGAAAAACAGAGCTGAACCAGCCCAGTTTCAGCAAACCTGGAGAATAAGAGTCCTGCTCACCTTTGGTACTTTCATGCTTTAGCCAAGACTGAACTGAGTCGAAAGGTGTATTATCCATTTCGCACAGGTAACTGTCTGGGTTTGTAAAGCCATCCTCACTGGATACTGGAAGCAGGCATTCCCCCAGATTGTCTGCCCCACTGGAGTCAGGGTTGTCCTGGCCATCCTGCTAGAAAAAATAAGTGAGGAAAAAGCCTTGTGAAATTTAATGGAATAGAGCAGACTTTTCAAAGCCTTAAAAAGAGCTGATTCTGATAATACTTTCAAGCTAGCTAAGAGAAGCTCAATTTTCCAGCCCAAATTGCCTAACTTTTGACTAATTCAGAGGAAGTTACTAACAGTAGTGAAGAGAACTTTCAAACACATGTATTCTTTTGTTCTCCACAAATCCTACTCCACAGTATGTCTCTATGGAGAAGCTCTTGAAAAATGACCAGAATTATATTCCTCAGCAGGAAACCTGGATGAATACAGAGCACCTGAAATGAGCAGAGGCATAAGTACAGAGCATGGAGTAACCTTCCCATGGTTGCCTGGTGCTAACCTTGATCTCCTTAGGACTCAGCTGAGCAGCGTTTCGATTGTCTGACTCATCTCCTAGAAGGATGGAAGAGGACTTGTCTGAGTTGAGGGATAAAGCTTCCATTTCAGCCAGCTGGACCTGCAGGAAGGGAAAGGAGCTATCACAGGTCATGCCTGGAATCCACATACCAAGCAGTCACACTGTTGATGGTGGATAAGTGAGAGCCTGTAGACCCAAGATCAGTTTTAGGTTATATTCCTTGGATACATCAGGAACTGCTTAACCCAGTCGTGAGCTGGGCAAGAGAATTTACTTTTTAGGAAAGGTTGAATGTACGATCTGCAAGAAGCCCGCCACCAGTCCATGCTCCTCTAGTGCTAGAATTGGAGGAACGAGTCCTGATTCTGTTACAGCGATATAGCTGGCCCAAGGCCCTGCAAGTAAAGCCAGGGAGGCAGAGGGGTCCCTCAGGCTGGTGACAGGGCGGCCGGCTCTGCTGAGGGATGAGGAGTGGACCCCTCTTTCTGAAGGCACCACAGACAGCCCTGCTTAAACATGAAGGTGCTTTCATTCCAGGGAAAGTCATGCCTCTTGCCGGTATCAGTCCATGCCAGTATCATGCTTTTCATATTGTCTTACCTTCATTACTGAAACCCTGTTTCTCTCCAGTTTTCCTGCATCTTGCCTTTCGCCTCTCCTCTAACGTACCCAAGACCTCATCTAACACCATCTTCCATTCTGTTCTCCAACTCTAAATTCAGCCCTCCCACACACCCACACTTGAGCTCTCTCGCTTTCTGAAAGCAAGTCTGATCACTGCATCTCTCTCATTCTTGTGCTTCAGCTCTGCTCCAGTCCCATGCCTGACCTTGCTTCATTCTTTTGGCCTGTTTCATACCACATGTGCCCCTCTCCCATCCTCTTTCCTCCAAGCTTTTAACCCCCCTCTGCCTGACAACTTTTTCTCATAATGCCTGAAAAGCATCTTCTTTTCCTACCAGTCTAAGCAGTTACTCTGTCCCTCCTGTGCTTGGATTTCCATCACTGGTCTCTAGAGTGCCACCAGTTTGTACCACCAGCAGCTAACTCTTGAGAGCTGTATTCTGGGTTGTCTCAGTTGGGACAGCTTCTGGCCATGTGTTTGTGTTTGCAAGAGGCAGCAACAGCTCTTGTGCCATGACAGCAGGTGGAACATTTGGAGAGGTGACTTTCAAGCTGGAAGTTTAGTGACTTGGGCCAATGCCAGAGACTGGAAGAGGTCTCCATCTGAAGGATAATGCACTTTAAACAAACAGAACGGAAAACCGGAGCTGGGTTTAAATAAAGTGCACAAATGTCATCCTTATTTGAGATACTATTCTGACACAGGAACATGGTGCTGTTCAGCCATGGAGAAAGTCCAAAACCAACTGCTGCTCAGAGCACGAACGCACAGAGAGCCCACAACGAACTTACGCCAGGGATGCTACACAACCACCAGTCAGCAACACCTTGTGGAGAGAAGCACAGCCTTCATTCAGTGCCACTTAATGTGTGTACTCATCTAGTACTCTCCCACGTGCTTGCTACACCAAAACAGCCTTACAGCTGTGCTTGTAGAGACAGGAGCATGACATGTGGTAACATCTGTGACTACCTTCACCATCCATAAAAAAGGATTTCAACAAAAGCCAAAACTCTGTTTGTCACTGAACCACTTGCTCAAAAAATCTGACTGCCCTGGGATCTACACAAAACCCACAATCAACAAAGTCATGACTAAATAAACTGCAGGTGTGGAAACACATTTTGCTTGTGCTCACTGACAAACTCCTACCACGGCTAAACACACTTCAGTCAGCCATATACAGATGTCTCTCAACCATCCCAGGAGTGAAAGGATAGCAAAGACAAGAGAAGATGTTAGCACCATTAAAAAAGGAGGTTTTGTTCTTATTGCTTCCCTTACTGTACGATATTTTAAAGTCTGCTGACTAAAGACGAAGAACAAGAAATGGTTAAAATTGTAGTGGGGGAGAATGGGCCATTCACTAGATCCCAATCCATGAAACCTGCCAGGAACATCAACCTGAGACACAGAACCATGCACACATAACTCTTAGAAAACAACTACTTGCAGGTATATCTTTAAAAACAGACCCACGATTAGAAATATCCTTAATTGTACAAATAATTGGTTTGAAAATAAAATGTCAGGAGCATAACTGGGAAAGGTGCTGAGCGCTTCTGCTTAATGCCACAAAAAGTTTAGCACACATGAATGACTTCGAGCATATGTTTAATGTTGTGTCCATCCACTGTGCTCAGCATCTTGATGAATTAAACTACCAATGAAATTGGAGGGAACATTTTTGGCTAATATGTGATTTTTGTCAGAAGGGCAGAGTTAAGGCTGATAGGGTGGACAGTAAGCATACTGTTTTTTTCTGATACACACATTGAAGAGGACTGGATAAATAGTTTTGCCTAGGTAACTTGCTGCCAATTGCTTCTGAGACTGTACAGTTTTGTGTAAAATACTCACTTGAATATGTTGATGTACCAGAGTACACTCTAATTTAATGATTGTGTGCATTGCTGATGTTAGCTATGACTCCATATAGTGATTTACTATTGAAATTTCCTCAGATTTTTTAATTTTGAAATATGAAGAGAAGGTAATGATCAATCGTGGCTTAAAATCCTAAGGTATGGTTTTGATTCATATGATCAAAAATAAAACATCTGTATTTTATTACGAAACTCGTTCTTGCATAGATTATTTCTTTTCAATTCCATGTTTTTGATGTATTGAAATATCAATTTTGAAAGTAATTTATGGCTCTATAACAGCCATTAGAAAATATGATCTAAGAATAATTCTTCACTTGTGATAATTACATCAAACTCTTTGCTCTGGCTGTGGATTGCACTTAAAGATTTTGCTATCTAGTTTCTGTGCTGGGAAGGTAAGAAAATGGGTTGTTGTCTTAGTTGGTAGGCGGGGTACTGAAGACTATCCATGAGGTTTTCAAATGTAGCAAACTAGCTGCAAATGAGTTAACTCGGGGGTAATCATTCTGGAATGCCTTAGGAGATCTCATTTGCTGAGAAAGCTGAGCACCAATTGCTGAACATAAAGACTTAAGTGAAGCAATGGAAATTGCAGTTAATTGAACACTACTTATTCGGTTTCATTAATGCAGCATTCATTTGTGAAGTGTCTCAATAACGATAAACTACAGCAATGTTTGCATTTTCATACTTTCGAAAGGAAGCAATGGCGATGAGCAGACAGCTGAGAAGCTGAAAAAATATCAGAGCATCAGAACTAGGCATCTAAGGCCAAACAAAATACTGATTTCTTCAAACATGGATAGAAGGATCTGCCAATAAGAGCTCTTTCCCCAAGGTTCCTTGTTTTTTTATAAGCTGTAGCAACATACTGAGTCAGTTATGGGGAAGGAGAGGGTGAAGTTTGTCACTCATGTACCAATTTACTGTCAGAAGAGCCACGCTACTGCTACAAATCTGACCACACAAAACCAGACCACCTAAATACAATAAAATTATTTCAGAAACAAAAATTAATTCCACTACTCACCTAACCCTACCTGAACTATTTTGCTTCTCAAGTTTCACAACCTGAAAAGACTAATTGCTTAGGAAGTAGTTTTCCAAAGCATCTATCAACTTAAGTAGCTCAAGTCTAAGCCATTTGGTGTCCTGCTCTTAGCAACAACCCATTTGTCAGCTAACAAACTTTCTCAGTGGGCCCATTTTTGTTTAGTTTTTGCTCCAACTAATTAACTGGTTTTCACCACAAACCAATCCTTGCTCACAGACATGACTCCATTCAACAAGGCATTTAAACATGTGCTTAATTGATTAACCTCAATAGGGAATAAGCAAGCACATGCTTAAAATGAGGACAAAACACAAGCTTAAATCTCCCACTGAATTGCTCATGAGTGCTTGCATTGGGATGAGATCCTTAGAGTCCTCTGTCCAACATGAGCCTGAACCTAGCCTTTTCTTGCAGAATTAAACACAACAAGAGCTGCCAGGATGCCTTCATAGTCGTTTCTCTACAGGTCATTCAGTCCGTCCTGACCCGTGTCCTGTCACATCTCACTTTTCCACCACCTCAAACATCCACGTGTGGCTGAGGAGAGCAGGCCTGTACTAGAGGCAGTACTAGCACTTCACAACAGATAACAAACACAGGTCAACAAGCTCTACTGTCTACACAATCTACAGTGAGGCGCACACACGGGATGACCTGCGGGCACGTGGGTGTGGGTGTGCAGGTCTGGGGGGAAGAGTCCCCTCACACATCCTCGTACGCAGGTTACCTCTTGCTTGTCATGGTTACACTTCTCGCACATGGCCGGCGAGGAGTAATGATGGAAGACGGAGCCCGATAGGTTATCGATGATCATTAACTCCCCGTCGAAGGAGTCCTTAATAATTAAAGAGACACTGTCCAGCCATAAGTTCTCCTAGGGGACAAGAAAGGGGGGAGGATGGGAGAGATCATTTTAAGAATGTTGAGTTTTTTGCTTTCAAGTTTCATGTGAGTTTGGGGCTGGGTTCTCCACCCTGACTCATCTGCAGCAGCATCTTGTTCTGCAGGTACTTGCACAGGGTCACTGGGGGGAACACTTGCTCCACAGGGTGTGTAAAGGTGCCAGAATTCAATGAAAAAAAAAAAAATAAGGAGGGACAGTCTTCACTCACTTTCAGTGCTCACGTCTCCCTTCCAGCTCTGCTGGAGTCACTCACTCTTGATCTGCCATTTCTCCTGCACTCTTCTCCTGAACTCCCCTCTCAAATTTGCTCCTGTCACACCTTTAGCTGATCTGCTCCATCCCTCCTCTGCTGGCCCTCAGGTTCCTATACCATGATGACAATGAACAGGACACACTGCTGTCACAGCCTTGTCCCTATATGATCTATCAACTCAAAAGTCTACTGCTGAAAGCAAACCTTTCACCCTGAGGTGGAAGACTCTGCTACTGCTAAGCCCTCAATCACCTAAGTTGCCCAGCTACTGCCCACAGCTACTTGCTGCGGTCTGGTTAGTAGGCTCAAAGGTGTACTCACCTGGGCTGGAGAGTAACATCTCATGCACAGATGTCCTTCAGGATCTGTTCTACCACCACCTCCTCCCGTTCCTGCTCCTTTTCCCTGTCCTGAATTTGGAGAGCCTGACTTGTGGGAGCATAGCCCATGAGTAATTTCCATCTCAAGCTCAGCATCCATCTCTGCATCCTCCTGGGCCTCCTTGTTGCTGTCGTCGAGATGTTTCATGAGCACAGCTACCACCACATTGATGAGGACAAACTGGGCTGTGAGCACAAAGCTGACAAAGTACAGTGGGGAGATGAACTGCAGGTTGCTGAGACAGGTCCGGTCATCGTGGCTGCAGTCACGCAAGGTATCCTTGAGGGGAAGTTGGGATTGAGAGGGAACGATGGAAGGAAGGAAAAACTAAAGTAAGAACAGAAGCTCGGCTCCTCTTTCTATCAAAAAACACTGATGCCAATGGAAAGAAAAAGGCAAACACTTTAATCACCCCATACCTTTTGGCATAATGAGGTTCCCAAAGAATCTGGGACACTCTCTGTTCATATGCTGTCTGCTTCAGAGCAAAACCATCCAAAGGCATATGAAGCAAACTTTCGGACCATGACATGTTGCTGCCACCATAGCCCCAGACATGTGAACAAGACCAAAAATGAGCAGGCTGGTACTGCCTTCTCCCATCTATACTCAAAAGCAACACACGTGATGAAATAACTTTCCTTTCTCCATGTCCTCTGAGGGAAGTATTTATTTTGTATTTTCCTGGTAGCTCTGCAGGTGAGTGCCATGTCCAATACACATGTCCTATCAGCTTTGATAACAGCCCTGACTGCCGTGGATGTTCCCTCTTAGCCTAAATGATTTTCTTGTTCCTCCCAAGGAAAATTGACACTTTCTCAATCAGATGTCTCTAGGACTAGATGAGCCCAAGGTTTGAGTTACCATGGTGGGGAGAGGGACTCGGGACCAAGCAGGGACCTTATCTGGCAACCCAGTTTCTGTGTTTTGTCCTCCTTCCCTTTGCTAGCCCAAGCTCTGCTGAACAGACAATACATCAGATTTTCTCTTTCCCCACAAGCAGGAGATCCCTGCTCCTAAGGCCCAGTTACCTTCATGATCCCGTTCCAGTTGTCACCCGTGGACACCTGGAAAAGTGTGAGGAAGGCCATCCCAAAGTTCTCGAAGGTGGCATGGCGGCTCATGCCCTCACAGGGGTTCTCATCATTGCACACTGAAAAACAAGGGGAGCACAGCCCTGAGACCAACAGCATGAACTCACAGCCTGAAGACCTCAGGTGATGAATGGTATCAGCACCCTGCCCAACAGTTGGCTGTTGGCCATCAATGTGGAAAAATCCCTGATAGCCCAGCACCAGGATATCAGGCAGTGTAACTCTGTTGCTCAGGGGTATCTTCCCAACATGTCATTGTGCCGCCTTTCTTCTTGATCAATATTCCATGGCAAGAGATGTAAATAAACTTTCACAAACTTTTTCATGTAATCTTGAAGGCAATGTCAGGGACAGAGTGCAGGAAAAGCAAATGTTTAAGAATATAAGAGAAAACAGAGGCTGCTTTTATTTTGTTAGGCTGTTAGGACACCGTCAATTTAGAGGGAAGTTTCTCTTACATCAGTTATGCATAAGGAAGAATGAAGTCCATCAAATAATTCAGTCCCTTTATTGAAGAGTTCTGATTTTGAGAAACCCTAACCAGCATGTCTGTAGCTCACACTGGAGCATGGTCTGCTTGAGACTTACCCAGTTTTCCAAAGAGCTCCACTCCTAGAGCAGCGTAGATGAAAAAGAGGAGCATGAAAAGGAGTCCAAGGTTTCCCACCTGAAAGCAAATGGCACGGTCAGCCTATCTCAAAGTCTATTTCATCTTTACAGAAAATGTTTCTGCATTTCAAAGTTTGAAGTGAACAGCAGCAAAATCCTAGTGTACAAATGCAACCACACAATTGCTGAACATTTGAGAGATGGTCAGTGATGGCTCCAGTTGCAACTGGACTTGCTCTTTTCCCAGTTGCTTCCACTCCAGCACAAGGTTTGGCCAGGGCCAACTGAAGTGTGCAGTTTCTGGGCCAGGTGCAAGCAAGCACGTTGGAGCAGGGGCACACAGTGAAACCAGTTTGGTTGGGTGCAGGACAAGCCATGAGTCACATCATGGAAACTTGTCCTGCTGGGCTACATGACCCACCAAAACTTTAGTTCCGTGTTCCAAGGAGGCAGGGACATGGGTACACCAGCTCCTGCCATGAACCCAGCAGACCATGGCAGGGCAAAGCACCAGCTACCAGTGGAGATTACATCAGAACTGGGGGAGGAGCAGGCAGGTGGGAAGGAAAAAAGGTAAAGACACAGTTTTGAAATGCGTGTAGAGAAGAAGAAAAGAGGAGACTACAAAGGCATCAAGAGAGGAAGCAGAGCTGCCTTTGCATCTCATGAATAATAAGTCAAAGCCTGATTTTTGGGCCTGCATGCCTCTGCATCTCCTGTCTCCCAGCATGTGGGGCAGCCAGGTTATACATGAGGAACAGGAGTGGGTTTTGAAAGAGGGAGGCTGAAGAGCGACAGAAAACACCAGTAATGGTTTGCACACCGTTGGTGGAACAAGAGAAGGCATGGAAAAATTAAGGACCTAATGGGGTATTTTGAAACACTAAACAGTTTAGTGGTCTGAATACATGTGGTCACTGGGCTTATGTTAAGATCATCACTTCAGGAATCTAATTTAGTCATTGTAACTGCTATGCCATCCAAATTCATGAGACAAATAAATGATTCAGCCCACCCACTCCCCTGGACTACCACATCCTGGCTCACTCCCTACATACTCACTGGAAGGAGTTATTTCTGATGACTAAATTAGGCACCATAGTAAATGCTGTGAAAACACAGTGCTGGGCCTGTGTCTACAGGTCGTGAAGAAAAGGAAGTTAATAAAATTTAGCTAAGGACTACATTTCCAAAGAGCTCTTTAAAATGAAAGCTCTATTCACTATTAAGAATTGCTGTGGTATAAAAAAGACAGGAATGGGATTGAAACAGGACAGCTGGAGATGCCTTGTATGCCATTAGCAAGCCAAAATCCCTGATTTGAGTCTGTGCTCTAGGAACAAAAAGAGAAAGGTCAGGAAGAGGATAAAGCGCAAGGGAAAGGACAGCTTATTTTAAATTACTTCTTTTGGCAAAACCAATAAATCTTGGAGAATAATATTACAGATAATTCAATTGTCCCCCGAAGACCCAGTGTATAAAATATGGAGACTAGGTTCATTTTTTTAACAGTGAAACTGGTGGATTTTAGACCTTTAAGTTCAGATTTTTACACAACTATAAGTATGGAGTGATTTTTTTTTTTATCCTTGTTACACAATTTTATTAAACAAAGCCAACCTTTTATAGGAGGTAGCAAAAGCCAGTCAATAGGAAGTCATAGGCTTTTATGCTGGAGGGATTAAGTACTGCTGGTTATTATCTTCCAGGGAATACCTAGAAGCCAAACTTTCAGACATCTGCTCACTTTGTGGCAGATATTACTGACCTTCAAAAGACCTGACCCACCAACTCGGTTAGCAAAATAGCCATAGGTAAATGGGAGACAAAAAAATTAGAAATGAGAAAGTATGGAAGAATATACTTGTGTATTGTGGCTAGGACCAGAAACAGAGACTCACAGGTCCCAGCTATGCTCTTTGCCATCTTGAGCAAAACACTTAACTGCCTGATGACTCAGATTCTCTGTCTACATAACAGGCATATGAATATTTCCTCCTCTCTTATTTATTATCTATATTTTGGGGATAGAAGTTGAATCTCATCATTTAAGTGCATATATATTGCAGAGTCCTCTTACTACAGTTTCTGGATACCATTTCATCCAGCTCTTAATATCTGTGTACATTTATGTGGGTTTCAGAATAAACATGCCACTGACATGCAGATGCTGGATCTGGAGTCTGCTCTGTTCCAGATCCTTGTCTGAGAAAAATGATCTGTTGTGGCTCCTGCAATGGAAAAGAGCAAGGTGCAAAGAAGCTGCACTGAGCCAGTCTGTGGCAGCAGAGCCTGAACTAATAAAAATTTACATTCCAGATCTGCCTGCACTAAGAACATCCTTCATCTCCCCTTCCTTCTATTGTCCAGTGTATCTCAGCCCACAACTATCCTGAATGATATTGTATATCCTACATATGATTAATATTGTTGTCATTACTATTATTATAATAAACCACAAATAATTATTGTTTAATAAAAAGCATGGGTGATCAGACAGAGCCCAGGATCCATAAAAGATCAGAGAGTTTCCCTCTCACTTTTGTGCCATCAGATTCCTCTAATTCAGATTGACATTTATTGTCACCAACATCAGAAGCAAATTCCCTGGGTAACTACTCATACTGTTTTCAGATTGATTCTCAGCTCATCATCTCTCACCAGCACTGGCACATTAGCTGATAAATCAACTGACAAATGCCTGTGCATTTTGATATCACGCAATAGAGTTGCCTTCTCAGGGCCTGCCAAGGGACCGGTCTGATGTATGATCCATAGAGCCACTTGATGCCATTACTCCTTGCTTAACAATTCTCCCTCAACAATCCAAAAGGAAAAGAACCAGACTCCCTGACTGCTCATCCATCACAGAGGATGCTCACAGTGGGCTTGAAGCCTGTGTAAAGCACCGTGTCAGCATCTCGTTTGGGAGCAGCTGCCACTCACAGCTCATGAGATCCTTCTGTCTCCATGTCTTGCAGCAGACACTTAACTGCCGGCTGTGTGAGCCACAACAGAGTGTGTCACTGCTTCTCATACACGAGAGGCTCAGAGACACAAAGGCACCCAGGCAACCAGGAGGAGAAAGAAAGAAAAAGCAGGAGAGGGGGAAGCACTGGCTAAGAAAAGGAGTGACAAAAGTGCAAATGAAAGAAAAGGAGGGAAAAGGGGGCATGTTCAGGGAAAGGTGAGAGGTGCACTGACAGAAGGATTTCCTTTCCTCCTGAAATGGCTTCCAATCTCTCTTCCCTTCTTATGGAGAGGGGAGAGAGGAGCCAAGGACTAGCTGCAAACAGTTAGACACTAGCTAGACTCGACGGGAAGAAATCTACCCTTATCCAGGGGTCAAGCCTCATTTCTTTCACATGCTGGAGAAGAGAGATGTGAAATGAGCTGTAACTCCATGAATGACGTGAGAACTTGGACATGACCTTCAGGCAGTTGCCTGCACAACACAGTAGACATCACCTCTGAGACTCCACAAGAATCAACCCTTTGGAAAAAGGAACAGAAGAGGGGAGTTTTGGGGAAGATGTTTTACCTGTGGCAGGGCTTGAACAACAGTATCCAGCAGCGCTCGCATTCCTGTGGCCATCTTCAGTAGCTTCAGGACTGCCACAACAAGCACAAGAGAGATGTCGGTCAGACTGAGCTCAGAGGCATCTTTTGTGTGTCTTACTAATAACAGTAGCACAGGAAAGATGCCCTTTCTCCCCTTGCCCTAGAAAAACTGGACTTTCCCCTCATTCCTCTTTTCCCTTTTGACGGTACAACCCCAGTTGTTCCTTCTCCTCAAGTTCATATCCTTTGTACTAAATACTTTGTTTCTGCCACCCATGCCTATTGGGCTGCTTCTGCTTCACCCAGACACTCTAGCCAAGTGCTCTTTTTCCCAGGAATGTGTATCCTAATTGTCCTTCTGCTTTGATTTTTCCTTACATCACTTCCTCTTCCTTCAGCCATCACTGTTACGCCATTTTGGCACACCTTGGCCACCACCAGGAAGACTCAGGCCCTTACCTGTGCAAATTTCAACCCTCTTAGTGGCCTCTTCTCCCCACACCACTACCATAGTTACCCCATAAATGAGTAACAGAGAAAATTCAGCTCTCACATGATCTGCCCACCCTCCCAGTGCTTCACCTCCCAGGGAACCAGAAAGCCTGAGGTTCTAGGGTGTCCTAGATCCTAGAATCCCTGCTGGGATGTGATGAAGGACACCCCAGAGGCTCCTTGAGGGCTGGAGACAGGGCAAGCTCACAACTCTACAGCCACTGCTCAATGAGTCATGGCACCAAGTCACACTCCATGGCCACATACACCCCTGCTCTGGCCAGTGTCTCTCTCACCCCGGGCGATACGCAGCACCCTCATGATCCGGATGATAGTGGGGTTAATTGGGAGAGCAGCGTTGATTTCAATCTCTTCCAATGTGATGCCCATGACAGACAGCAGCACAATGGCCAGATCTAGCTGATTCCACCTTTAGAAAAAATTGAGGAGAATAAAGTAAGATACAATTTTTCCATTTCCCTGAAAAGGAAAGTGAATTGTCTCCACTCCATCCTAGACATTTCCTTATGTATGAGTTCAAGGCCTCACTCTGAGTCAGCCTATACGGGCTTTTCCAGAGAAACAGAGACTCACTTTTCACACACCCTGAGCAGCCAGAGGCAAGCCAGCCTGATTTGAAAGCATGGAGCTGTGTTACTATGGCGCTACACTTTGACTAATAGTCTCAGCTTTTTACGGCCTTACTACCTTGAATCAACTTTGCTATATATGTTCTGCTTCAGCATGCTCACAGTTTGCCTCAAGGGCAGGCAAAAATGTTTCTCTCTAACCTCATCTCCTTTGCTTTATAGCCTAACCAGCAGACTCCAGCCAAGTGGCAATTTTTGGACAACCCTTGCTATCACCTAGACATTGTAGCTTGTGGAGGATGAGGTTAAGTTCATGCTGTGTGGAACTGGGAGGGAGTCAGGGCACTCTGCCACCACTTCACAGTCTAGATAGGGAACCATCCCCAAACCTCTACCCCAAACCCAGCTGTCTCACAGCCAGGGTTGATAACCCTCTGCTCACCTGTCTTTGAAGAATCGTCGCAGACCAAACGCCACCAGCTTGAGGACTGCCTCAAACACGAAGACAGTGGTGAACAAGTAGTTGCAGTACTTGAGGGCAGTCTCCAGGGACTGCCACAGAAAGAGAGGGTAAAGAATCAAGGCAAAAGCAACATCAAACACATAACCCCCCTGTGTGGGAACTCTCCTAAGTGCCAGGAATTCATCATGGGGTGCAGAAGTTACCCCAGGTATTCATTGTGGGGTGGGGATGATGCCATGATGATTTTTGCCTTTTCATTTTATATATCTTTTATGTACTCTCAGTATTCTTAACACATGTAGTTGTAATTCTTTTAACCTGATATTTTAACTTAACCCTACTATTCTGCTAAGCAAGAAAACCAAACATCCTGAAGGCCTCACAGTTGGAAGCCGGAAAATCCTACACTATCTTGAAAAACCAAAGTTTCAACCTTCTCTCTGGAACATATTTTATAAACTAAGTATAAACCCCATCTGAGATAAAAACACTA
Source organism: Pomatostomus ruficeps (assembly GCA_013400735.1). NCBI lineage: Eukaryota > Metazoa > Chordata > Aves > Passeriformes > Timaliidae > Pomatostomus > Pomatostomus ruficeps. Next base: position 105,620 of record VYZT01055089.1, on the reverse strand, counting down.
AAATAATGTCACACCATTCATCAAAGCTTCTCATTGGAGAATCTTTGGCAGATATGCTAATTTATAAGGTCTATAAAAATTGTATATGTGTTATGCACAGAGGACATTTCAGCGTGTTCCACCTTGACGAATTGTGCCACCACAAAGATCCTTATTAAATAGCAAAATAAAAACCCTTTTATCCCTTAAACCCTGTCTAACTTGTAATTCAAAGACCAAAGAAAAGGCATCAAAGAAGCTGCCCCATGTTCCTACCTACTTGAATGTGGATGTTGCCTGCTAAGGGCAATGAACAGCCAGGCCCTCTGCCCCATGTTCCTCTCAGGATCAGTTACTGCTCCTTTCTCCTGTACTGTTCAGCATAATTGGGAGGGGAGGCTATTGCAAGAGAATCCACAAAATGCCATCGGGCTTTTCTTCTGCCAGTAGCCCATGCCACCTGAATGACACCTTGTTAATGGCACTGGCATGGCTGTCAACCAGAGTGAAGTGTAGAGGTTACTCTGGTTGTGGATTCAGGTCATCTCTGACAGGAGCAATCCCTGCTGTGCCTTGGTCTGGGGCCAGCACATCACACCTCTGAGCTGTTTGGCTTCTGTTTTTTTCACATGCTGCCCCTTCACCACCACCAAGGACCAGTGTGAGCAGCGGGCAGCTTTTGGTGGCATTTGGAACTGGAAGGGTTTGACATGCTTTGAGAAGATTGTTTAACAGAGCCTGACAGCCGGCTGGCTTGGCTAGAGTCATGTTCCAGGGAAGGGAGCTGAAGAGTAAGGAAGGGGAGTGACTTGTTGAGGAACAAAGATCGGATGTGAAGATGCCAACAGATAAGGTGGAGAGTTCCTGAAATATGAAGCTGGGCACCATCTAGAGCAAGAAGAAATCTGGGCAGTTGGGCAAGGTGGGCAGGAAACAGAGGAGCCTGGCAGTAGATTTGAATGAGGACAGACAGATGCGGCTCCTGATCAAAGTCTGAGCTACCTCAGACAATCTGTTCAGACACCAGAGCTGTCTCCTAAACCAAGGGTCTTCTGAAGAGAAAACTGAAATGCTACTGGTCAGATGTCATGATGAATGCTTTGTCTACATATGGAGGCAGAAGGCTCTTTTGATATGTGCAGCATACTTTTTTCCCACCAAAGGCATTTACAGCTTTGCCAGGAACACTGAGAGGTAGATGGTCTGCACCCAAGCAAAGTGTAAAACTTATTTGGCCTCCAAGGTGCTGTATTTGGAATCACACCCTGCCGCTGAGAGAGGCTCTGCTCAGCACTTTGGCCCTGCAGCTTCTCTTAGGAAGAAAAGGTGGCTTGGTAAAGATGGCCCTATCCCATGACATACAACCAGCCACTCTGGTTCTCTCAGCTGAAGCCATATGACAGGGGAATTGGGCTGACATTTGAAAACCTGATGCAAAGCCTGAAGCTCCCAGGACACTGCTGCTTCCACTACTCCTATTAGGATCCAGGGGAACATAAAAAGCAGAGTAGGCAGCTAAATTTGGGTGACCCATGTATCCACTTATTAATATAAATCACAGAGACCTAATTGCACCATGCTTTCTAGGGGCTCGACTATTGCTTAGATACCTCCTCTCTCTTGATTTTAATGGATAACAAGCGTCTGAGTAGGAACTACCTTTCTGGATACACATGAAACGCTTCACACAAATTTGCCTACTACAAAACTAACTCCTACAAAACTTTAACAGTAGTTTTTGGAGACACTCAAGTGTCCTATTTATGCTGGTGGTCAGTGGTCACCAGAGAGCTATACCAAAATAACAGTGTCTAGAGGTGGGACTTATCTCCGTGATCTCACTCACCACAGGTTGGTTGTAGTGCTCCAAGGACATAGTGACCACGTTGAGGCAGATGATGAAAGTGATGAAGATGTCCAGATAGTGGCTGGTGCAGACCGAATGAATAAGGAGGCGTATGTGGCAGTAGGTAGCATAGTACGGCAAACGCTGCGCCTCTTCAGTGAAAGGAGGGATATGGGCAGAGTTAGGAAGAAATTAGAAGAGAGAAATGGGTAAGAAACACTGAGGAGGGAGAAGGCATAAGACTGGTGGTAGGTGTTGAAAGAAAATGGAATGAAGTTGGGAGAGAGAAAAACCAGACAAGAATAGGTAAAGATAAAAGACATAGGGAGGAGGGGGGGAAATGGGGGAAAAAAAAAAAGGAAAGAAGAAGTATGGAAAAAATAAAAAAAATGTAGAAAAAAGACGAACAGAATACTAGAAAGAAAAATCTGTTAGTCTGTGTTTGTGGGAATGGTGCTAAATCAGCATTTCATGTCTTGACAAATTAAGATCACTTATGATAAAAGGGGAGCAGATGGTTCAAGGAGAGGCCCTGGGGTGTCATGGGAAAGAAGGGAAAACTGGAGCAGAGGAAAGGAAAGCATGCCCATAGGGTGTGAATGGAAGTCTGGGTAGTAGAGATGATTTCCAGAGGCAAGTATGCTTTAGCAATTTTTATCTAAAGGTAACACAAAACAGGACAGAAACACCAGGAATAGAGGGTTTCCTTCACCACAGAGAGCTTGGGATCCCAAGGAGTGACACAGCAACACTGGGGTCACTGGGACACAAAAGACAAGGGACTTCCTCTTTCTTTTTTCCCCCTCTTCTTTAAATTTGGGTTTAAACACAAAGAATGGCCTGTCCAGGTCCTTCTTCAACCACCAGCTGAGCTGCAGGAAGCCCAGGTGGGACTCTACCCCAAGAGCAGGAAGCATATCAATGTGTGCACGCCCTGTGTCAACAGTGCCTGTCGGCATGTGTACAGGGGTGTTTTTGTTATGTTATCTCCTGAGGAGCAGGGTGCTAAAACCCCTCCCCAGTGCCCTGTCTGGAGTCCCAGCAGACCTCCTCAGCCACCCGTCTTCCCCAGACCGCCCCAGTGAGGTGTGTGGTGACACAGCAGTGGTGTGGGGAGGAAGGCTGAGAGCATGGCCACGAGCGATGGATTTTGGAGACCAGCCCATTGGGAAAAAAAAAGAAGAGGAAAAGGTTTTTCTCAGAAAACCTTGGCCTACGAACCAACCAAACACTTAGGCTGTGCCTTACTCCTTCGCTTCTTCTCCAAGCGTCGCAGGCGCTTCTCCTCCCGCCGGCGCGCCTCCTCAGCCTCCTGGTGCTGCCGGCACTTGTGGAAGTTCTCCACCACCACTCCCACAAACATGTTGAGCACAAAGAAGCTGACGATGAGGAGAAAGGAGATGAAGTAGAGTAGCATCCAGGGGTTGTTGTTGGTCACTGGCTGGAGTGGGAGGAGAAGAGAGGCAGTCAATGTCTTAGCAGGAAAGGAATAGGGATGCAGTGGGCAGCAGCCCAACAGTTCCTGCTTTACAAGGTATTGAAATAACCACATGTGGGCCAGGAAGGAGCCAGCATGCCCAGAAAGACATATGGCATTATTGCTTCTTCATTACAAACAGATAAAGGCCTACTGACACTGACACTACTACAGACACCCAGAGCACAGCCACAGCTGCACCTCCCTGCATGGAGCAGACAAAACCATGAATCTGACCCCTTGCAAATAGGTGAGCAAAGGATTCAGAAGGGGCCTGGAAGGGACTCTTGGTTTGAGGGAGGTATCTGAAGCAGGACGTTAAAGCATACTTCTGCCTTACTAGCACAACAAAAATGAAAAAGGTCCTTTCACAAGAAAGTCCATGTACCTGCTGGTCAACGGCCACAGCATCTAGTCCATTATACATAATATTGACCCAGCCATCCTTGGAAGCCAGGACAAAAAGGGACATCAGAGCCTGCAACATAGAAAACAAAGCAGATATGGAGCAGGTGCATCTGGACGGCAGGAAAAAAATATCATGGGTTTATGCTCTAACACACACAGCACCGAAACACTCTTCCTGTGTCTCTGCACACATCAAAACCTGCTCCTTCCCCCATGGGGGACAGGGAGGGGGTGACAGGAAGCCATGTGCAGCCAGACCCACCAGAGGAGAGAGGTAGTGAAGAACATCTGCTTCATGGCAGGAGAAAAAAAGAAAATCAAGCTCTCTGCTGCCACCACTTTTCTTTCTCCCTCATCCTGTAAGTGTCATCCTGATACCAACCCACTAGTGGCACAGCTTCTGCATGGACACCCATGCCAAACAACTGCTCCTTCTGGCTCAGGCATTGGCTTTCCAGGCACTGCATCTGCTCCCTGGGGAGGAGACAAACCCTGGGATGGGTTCCCATCAGAGGGAGGTGTTGTGGGCAAACTTACCTGTCCCAAGTTGTCGAAGTTATACTTGTGGTGCACCCACTTGTAGTTGGCTGCCATGCAGTCAGATCGGTTGGTGATGTTCCTGATGTCGACCCCCAGACAGTGGTAGAACTTGCCCTTGAAAAGCTGCAGAAGGGGAGGGACCCCATCAGCCCCTTTCCCCACAGGGTTCCCCATGCTCCCTGAGACGTACAGAAGCTGCCAAGATGCTGCATGGCCTGCAAGACTGCAAGCCACATAGAGCACAACAGGGATGCCACCAACACAATGTAGAGCACAGGCTCAACCATTGCCAAGGAGCCAGGACCACCCTTGTAAGCTCACACTTGGCTTTTCAGGCTCCTGCATAGCCCCAGGCCGGCAGTGATTGTAAGCCCTCCATCTGACAGCCCTTAAGGCAGTTTTTCTGGGTACAAAGGGAAAAAGTATCTTCGAATCAGTCCCCTAGAGTAATCTTCCCTCCCCGCTTCCCAGTTACTGAGAGTGCTGATGGGAAAAGAAGATCTCATCTGAGGGTAAAGAACCAGAAAAAAACATCCTCTTCTTCTCTCATATATTTTTTCACAAGGCTGCACTGCACTGCTGTGACTCTTCTGCCCAGGGCTCCTTTCCCCATATGGAAGGTACTGGATTGTGCATTTGTACAGATGCATCAGAGCAAACTAAGTATAGTGCATTCCCTGAGATGGAAGTAACACCCACATCCTTGCTCCTCTGCAATGCAACAGCCAAAAATAAAGAGGATTAAATAAAAAAATTTAAAGAAGTTTGTGGGTGGGTTTAGGGCTCAGAGTGAGAGGGAGAAACAGAGCTGACTGGAGGCAGGGTTCATGCAAGCAGGCAGAGCTGCTTGGCCTTGTGGGGTGACACGGATGTGTCCAGTGAGCCCTGTGCTGTGCCAGCCCTGGGCTCCCCCTGTGACACTGACCCAAACCCTGATCCAGCTGCTGCCAGGGGTGAGCATTAACTCCTGTCTCTCACATCCAGCAATGCCTGCACTTGCTGAGCACCTGTCTATGCTTGCCAAAGGCTGTGTCATTAGGGAGATGACTTATGGAAGAGGGAAAATACAGAAAATTCGCTGGCTTCCCTGTCTCTCCTGCTCTGCTTGGCTCCCTGGGTCTGTTATAGGACCTGGGGATACACGTTCCCGTGGCAATAGAGGTGGGGGCTCAAGGCCTGTTTGATGGACAGTAACAACCCACCTGCACACCCAGGATGCCAAAGATGATGAAGAAAGCACAGCAGATGAGGACAATGTTTCCTATGGGCTTGAGGGAAGAAATGAGTGTCTCCACAACCAGCTTCAGACCAGGGGCTCGACTGATGACTCTGGAAGGGAAGGAAGGGGGAGGTTGACAGAGGGACAGGGCAGGGTTGTTTGGCCTAAGTTAAGCATTTTCAGCAGCAGCAGACCCCTGTCTCCCTGTGCAGTTCCCCATCAGTGGCGATCACTCCCCTGTGATCAAAAAGCCTCTTCTCTCCCATGGATTTGTTGTTTGATGAGGTACCTCCAGCATCAGACCCATATGGCTAAGGGGGACCTCTTTTTGGCTTAGTGCTTGTCAAAGACCACACTTTGCCTAGCACAGCTGGGTCTGACTCTGGGACCCTGCGTGGGGATAACCACTGGGAAGAGGGGGCCAAGTAGAGCTCGGTGGGGTTCTGACCGGAGGGGACGTAGGGTGCGCAGCAACCGGAGCACTCGCAGCACCCCCAGGATTTTGGCGCCGCCAGCAGAAGCCACTGAGACCACAATGTCAATGAGAGACACGAAGACCAAGAAGCCATCCAAGATGTTCCAGCTGCTGCGGAGATAAGCCTGGTCCCCAAAATACAGGCCTAGAGAGACCACCTGGAAGAGAAGGGAGAGAAGAGGGGGTGAAATGGTTCCTCTCCACGTTACTTGGTAGAGGGTATCTATGGAGAGAATGGGAAGAGGGGGAATAGCTATCAACTCCTCATGACACTGAAGTGTCATCTCATAGTCTTTTCCTTTCACCTGGATGTCTGTGAAGGAAAATGTCTTTTTTCTGCCTTCCTGAGTAACATGATGCTGTAGGGGACACATGGGAAACCTTTCCCTGCCACACCAGAGACTCAGGGCAAGTCTCTCAGTTCACAGATCACCTGGGAAGTAAAGTCAGGCACCAAAATCCACACTTTGGCTCTTAAAGTTTGTTTGTCAGCAGTTCTCAAAAACAGCAGGTGCTACAGAAATTGATGGCCATGGGGAGATCTTAACACCCTGTGAATCATAGTCAAAATTCAGATATGAATTTTAGGGGTTTAACTTCCAGAACAGTTTTAGGATTTTTTCCCAATCATGAGAAGGGAATAACAAGGTTTTCTGATTGTTTCAAAGTACTTTGATATCTATTGAATAATTATGTCAACTTTGAGAATGTCATTAATATTGTTGTAATGCTCCCTGTTCTTGCTCCAGGAAAAAGGGAATGGACATTTGACATCATTACAAAATCCATACTTGAATGCCAGCTATCCTTCATGAATACTAAGATCCAACAGGATCTAATGCCTAGGATAAACATCTCCTCTATGCCTGACAAGACAGGTCTCAACTCCAGGCAGTATCTGCCTTTATAAAGGTAAAGGGAAGACTGGCACACCAAAAGGATGGATAGATTTTAAAAGCGTGCTGAGCAAACATGAACCATGTTTGACACTGGAAAAAGGCTCTGAGCTGTTCATCTCCAGTAACTTACCTTCAGTGTCATCTCAGCTACAAAGATTGCTGTGAAAATGTAGTTGGACACAGTGAGAAAGATTCTTTCCTGAAAAAAAGAATAAACAAACAAACAAAAAAAAAACAAACAAACAAACAAAAAAAACCAAAATAGAGAAAGACCTTAAATGTATTTTGACTACTTCTTGTTATTCTGTCAGGTCCCTCTGGTGATCTTGATATTTTTGCATTCCTGTGAAGGGTCTGAAAGTTGATGCAATAAGGGAGGTGTCCTTGGCAGAGGTCAGTGCTAGGCAGCTTTCAGCTCATACACTTTGGCTGGGACAGGATCCTACACAGCTCTGCCAGAGCAGTGGATGGGATTTTTTTGCATCTTGCATATCTGGTTTTGAAGGCACTCCCTGCCCTGTTCTGTCAGTGCTGCTCAGGCCTGATCTGCTGCACTGACCTGGGACTCCTTCCTGAAGAGCTGCTGAGCACAGACCACAGATTGTGTCCAAGTGCAGCACAGTCTGGGAGTCAGCTAAGGCAGACAAGCAGAACAAGTAATTTCTCTTGCCACAGCTTTGAGCCACCACCAAGATAGCTCAAGAGCAGCATATGTGAATGATGCTGTGCCATTCCTGCAGCATGGAAGTTACTTCTATCTCTCAGTTCCCAGTCCTTGTCCCTTTTGCCACTTCTCTCTTATATGCAGGTTCCTGGAGAAGACTCTTACTTTCCAAGACAGAAGGAACTAGGCTTTCTGTACTATAAAGTGGGTTGCCCCATTATCAGAGCCTGCAGGGGAAGCACACACTGTGTCAATTACTAATATTTAGGTATTTTTAATGCTGAAGTTCTTTCAGAGATCATACCAGTACCAGGAACACTTAAGAACCACTGTTAGAGGTTGTGCTAAAAAGCAGGTGACAGGTAATTGTACTCACCGTGCTTCTGTGTTCAATCTGGGGTCTTTCCAGGGCAATTGTGATGCAGTTCAGGAAGATGAAGGCCAGCACTACGTGGTCAAAGAGCTTGTGAGCAATGATGGTTTGGCAGAGGAGGCGAAACCTGCAAGAAAATTCCAGTAGGCACCTGTGCCTTGGGCAGAATGAATTTAGGGGCAAAGAGGACACAGAATTAAGTATTCTGGCCAAAACTGGTCTCAGATATAGCAGCTTTCCTATCTCTGATACTGATGTCCCATGAAATGGCAATAGCCCAGGGTGGTACATGGTCACACAGGGAGCCTGGAATAGAGCAAGGGCAGAGCAATGAGCTGAAGCTCCATTGATTTCCCCAGTGCCAGCATGGTTTCCTAACCACTAGGACTCTGTGCTCCTCTATTGCCTTGTAAAGAGGCCGAATTCTAGTTTTCCTCCCAAACTCTCACTTTGTACCACCCCACAGCAAAGAGGCCACATGCTGAAAGCTCAGGAGAGGCAGGTAGGTTGGCAGTCATGGGGACCACACTTCTGAAAGACACTGTGTACATTAACATAGGTGTCACACGAGCTCTCCTTGTGGCCTATAATGAAAGCTCTTTCTTTTCAAGGGGCAATATACATGGGTGAGAACACTGTTGGCCGGGGGTACATGGACATTTTATCCTGGTGAGATCTCTTTAACAGGAAGAATTTAACCCAAATTTCCTTTTTTTAGGCAAGAAGAATTCTAACTTTACTCTAAAAGGTGTGATGTAACTGCTGGTAAGTTGGTACTGGGACTGTAAATTAAATGAAGACACTATTCTGGTACCAGGGGAGGAAATATCAGTATTATGGAGTCATCAATAATACATTCTTTATCCTCTTTGTGTTAACATTAGTATTCCCTGCCTTGCTTTGCTATAAATATTTATGATTACAGAAAATAAAAATGGGATTCTCCAAAGGGAGGGAAGATCACAAGAGCTATTTAGGATGCTCAACTTTCCTTTCATTGCCAGAATCTAGGAAAAGAAGTGTTGTTTGGCTGTAGAAGGGACAATGGAGGAGAAAATACACATTCCCAGCTGATAAGTTTAAAGTTGCAGCCTAACATCAGCAGATGCGGCCAGCAGAGCAACAGAATCTGCCCCATCTTCTCAACCCTCCCATGGCAAAAACTGCACGAACCTGTTCTGTGGAGAGAAGAGATATATAGACCAGTCCTCCCGTAACTCACACCAGTCTGGCTTATAGACTTCCATCATCTTCCGGATGCGAAAGCACAGGCTCTGTAGGGATGCAGCAGAAGCAATTGCCACTGGTCACCTTCCCACTTGCCTGAGAGAGACATTCTTCCTTTCACATCTGACTCAAACGCACCACTACCTGCTCTTCTTTAATCCCCTGATGGAGGAAATCACTCAAAGGCAACAACTCATGGAAAAGAAGGTAGAAGCTGCTTTGCCAGGGCTTGTTTACCTCTTGGCATCTGGTTTCCTCCCTGAATCATGACAAATAATACTGCTGGTGTCCCTTCTGGAGTAGGATGCTGTCCATGATGCCTTCGTAGAGGTGTTGGAGTGACTGTGTTACATGAAGGCAATGTTTCCTCCCTATCTCAGCTAAATGAGAAGCCAGGGCAAGAAGACCTTCCGTTGGCACTTGGGCTTGGAATTTCACACAGACATACATGTCTGTTCAAATTTCCACTGACCCTCACTCCATTTTTTCCACCCTCTAATCTGCTTACAGATTGCTGTCCCCCAGGCTGATACCACAAAACCCACTTGCCTTCTCTGTGGTGCCTCTACTTCCTGCTCTGGGGTCTGCTGATGTTCCCCACGCAAAACTCTCACTGTTACACAGCCTGACCTCTGCTATCCTGTAGAAATCACTGGCTGCACGGCTCTGAAATAACAGCCCCTGAAAGACCACATGTATGTCTAACATCTGCCTTCCTCCCACCACCCACCTGCCTTGCAGGCAGCCTGACAATGTGGTGTGAGCTTGTCTGTGCCTAGAAGGCCCTATCTGTCCTTCAGCTATCCTAAAGCACCTTTGCAAGCTTTCCCATCCACACACAGGAAGACTGAAATCTGGGGATGGATTTGGAGTTTCCCCGAGCACTGTGATGTAACCCCAGGCTCCTCCACCAAGTACTCACATAATCTATTTCTTCATCATCCTCTCCCTGTTCTTTGTGGTTGTTCATCTTTGGGAAGATCTCCTTGACAATACTGGGCATTTTGCCATTGCAGTCCTGATGCTCACTGGCCCCAGGTGGTGCCCCTAGCCTATGGATCACTCTGTGGCCAGAAGGGACTGATGACAACTCCAGCAGGTCACAGGAACCTTTGTTATCCAGAGAGAGTGTCCGGCGGTGATGAAACACCCTTCCTGTCCCATCCGACTCCCCGTCTGCCGCCTTGTGCGTTTCCCCAGACAGGAGGGACTCATGCTCAGCTGAGGGAGGTTTGTGTTTCAGGCTGTGTCCTCGGGCCAGGCTGTTCCAGCTGGAGCGACGGCTTCCCCAGGCTCCACTGCGGCTCCAGGCACCGTAGTGGGAACTGCGAGAGCTGGACTGTAAGAGACCGGGATGGGGACTCAGTGACTCCAGGCACAAGGAGGGAACATGTGATCCTCTCTCAGATCACAGACTTCTCCCTGGGCCCCTAAGCCAGAAGGCTGCCATTTATCAGACATTGAGCAAGTTGCATGGTGGGAATTTAGCAGCGATCTCTGTAAATCTGACAATAAATTGATAATGAGTTAGCAATGGTGTTGGCTATGATTACTATATAGCCACATCTGTGTGTAAAGCCCTTTCAGGGAAGGTAAGTAATAAAGCCAAAGGCCAGGTGCCTGATATTGTTACTTACACCAGCACAGAGCAAGAGTAAAGCTCTCAAAAAATCTGATTGGCAGTTTTTTACACTGCCCTGGGGTTAAGGATAACACAAGGTACAGGGTGATGGATCATCTGACACACCATCTTTGAGTCCAGTCTTAGTAAAAGGGAGAAATGAGAGAAACAGGCTTGTTGGTTACAGGCTTGTTGGTTACAGTCTTGTCCAACCACATCAGCAAGTTATCACGTAGTAAGTCACTGCTTGCACTCCCTGTTTGGAAATAACAGGGGTGTGAGCCTTTAAAACACTGAGGCACTCCCCAGAGCTGTGTATGCCAGGGGGTAGAAAGGCCAGGAGCTGATGTTACAAGGTGAACAGGTCTGAGATGCACTAGTTAGACAACCTGCAGGGCTTGGGGAAGTGCTATGGGGCAGCAGAACCTCCTATGGGGAGCTCAAAGGCAAGATTTTCACTGTTAAAAAAGCTCTGATACAAAACCCATCTGTAATGGGACTTGGTGGTTCTGGCATCACCTAGATGCTCCTATGCTCTTAACTCACGGCATCATTTTGTGTCCTTTACTTTAGGAAAACAAGGAAAAGGCAAGGGGAAAAAATGTGTTTCACTGTAAAATGGAGACCGTCTTCTTGGTGTTTTCCCTCTCTCACACTCAAAGGAATATAGATAACTAAGCTGGAAATAGACTTCAGAAATCTGGAAATTTAGAAAAATAAAGTGAGCTGATCTGGATTCTACAGACAGGCAATTCAGTTGTGTTAGAAGCCTATAGCAGAAGTGCAATCCTTCCCAGAAATCCCCAGATGATGGCAGAAAGCCAGCAAAGCACTTGGCCTTCAAAAGAAGGGTATGACACATGTTTATACTCCCTCACTCACCAAGGACCGCTGGTCATAAGTCATTCTCCCCAGGGACATCACACTGCTCTTCCGGGAGCCAACAGCATCACGGATCTGGTCAAGTTGCAGTGAGTTGTGTGAAGAGTTGGTGACACCCCCAGCAGTCATTGGTGGGTTGGAAGAGGGCAAGGATGGGTCCAAGTGCCCATTAGGTGTCACAGGAATTGCACAAAGCTTAGGATCTGAGTGGAAAGATGCAGAAAGAAGAATGAGGAAAGAAGAAGGTGGGTTCCTCACTATACAGTGACTGTTTTGATGCCTAAGCAGGTTAGCATGTTAACAGCAGCTAACAGATTATTCGCCCCTTAGCATCAATCAACATTGATTCCTCTGATTTAGGGTGTTCTGACAGAGGCTGTGCAAGCTAGGAAGGCTTTAAAGTCATTTCCTCAATCTCCAAAACTGACCACATCTCTCCTTGGGGACAGACAGACAAGCAGAGTGGTGGCCAAGCAGCCTCACACTGACAGGTGGAGCATGAAACTAACCAGGGGGACGAGAGCGTGCTTCTGCATGCTAAGAGTAGACACCAGCAACATCAGGTCTGAACAAATTCCACCAGCTGTCAGACTGGCTACTTGAAGTAGTTAGGCTGAAACACTGAACAAGAGACTAAGATGTAGGGATAGCCACAGCCATCCATGTACTGAGGTCACCTTACAACTTCTGCAACCATACTGCATACATAAACTGCATCCCAGTCTGTCCTACTACCCTGCACTTCTTCAAATGACTGATCATTGACTTTTAAGATCCAGGACACTTTTGAGGGAAATGTTAAGTCCTGTAGATGACCATCAGCATCTTTTGAGATGTATGGAGAGGACAGGGTATTGGATTTTAACACCTGAAAGGACTGGAGCAATCATTTTTGTTTGACTTATTGCATAATGAAGGTCACCTATCCGTATCTGCATGACAGACAGCCATGAGTGCACCAACACCTCCGTAACCTCTTCCTCCTCTGCCATCTCAGGGGTTTGACTGCCTACATTCAGCATAAGGTCTGATATTGTGCAGCCATGTAACTCAGGATAAGACCGCTTTGAAAAGAGCTAAGCTGCAGGAAAAAACTGTGAGCCAGTAACTGGAGCCACTGCTCCCTGCTGTGGGAGCTGCATTTACGCTCAGAAGTGTGCCCGTGGTGCTTGTCTGAGTTGTGCTGTGAGTATGCTTGTGTCTGTCCTTGCACCTTGCTGATCCTGGTCTTGTCTTGCTGACTGGACTTCTTGGCTTGACCTCAGACCTTCCTCACCACTGTGGGCTTGCCTGGTAATCACTGAACCATTGGCAGACCCTTACTAGTGTTAGTGGACCTGCTCTGCTCACCTTGTGCAAGAGTGTGCAGTGTGGCCCCTGCCCTCCTGCCTGGCTCTCTGTCCCCTTCAACTCCTGGCTCACCATCCATTGCAGAGCAAGCTACTCCTGCTGCTCCCTGCCACCAAGTCCTGTTTGAAGTGTAATACCTCTTGTAGAAAGACTTTCAGTCTTTGAGGGAAGACTTCAAGGGATGGAGACCTTACCAGGCAGTTTGTACTCAGGTTGTTCCCACTGTTAATTATCCCTCCTTGAAAATATACACCTTTTTTTCAGCCTGAATTTGTCTAGCTTGAGCTTCCAACCTTTACAATCTTTACATTTACAACCTTCCAACCTTTACATTTTACTTTTTTCTGCTCAATTAAAGAGCTGTAACATCACAAATCCCTCCTTATGGTCTACAACTACAGAGAGAGTGATCAAGTAACTTTTCTAATTTCTCTAAGCTTCATTTCACTATGAGGCAAGGCTTCCAGATTTGCCCGAGTCCTTTTTGCTGTCTTGGTATCCCCTCTCCAAATGTGGGTTTTAGATTTGGACAGAGTGTTCCTGAAATGGTGACCCTGAAGATAAGCAGAGACAGCCTCCCTTCTCACTTCCGGTTGCTGTTGTGGAGGTCATTCAAGAACTGTTCCACTTAGCTACCACATTCCTCAGGATGCCAACATGTCTGTTTTTCCACAAATAACACCATAAACTCGCATAAAGTTCAAAATAAAAAGTGCCAAGTTCTCGGAGGTGGGAGTGAATTTTCTGCAGAATCTGTTTTTAGATTTCTCACCAAACAGCAGTAGGACACAAGCAAATAAAACTGTTTGAGCTATGGTACCTGAGCCTTCCTGGACCTCTTGAAACTGATCAAACTCCTCCATGTTCGAAGAACTCTGGTCTTCATCTGAGTATGACCTGTTGGCATCACCCTGGAACACACAAATTTAGAAGCTGGGAATTCAAACCGAAAAGCCCATTTGTTTTTATCTTTCATTTCTGCAAAATGAACAACTGCAAAATTGTCCTTGGCAGTTGGGCATCCAGTGTGATCACTGGAAAGAGTCTTGTGGTTTTTGGGATAGCTGATATACTTCAATACTGCTTTTGGATGGGTAAAGGACTCACCCTAAGGTAGGTTCTGTTATGTTACACAGAACAGAAGTTGTGAATCCCCTTCCAGAAAGCCTCATTCCTTGCAAGGATTAACACTGGGTTTTTTCCTTTTGTTTAATTGAGGACTACCATAACAAGGGTCATTTCTTGAGTGAAATGAAAGAGGGGTGGTACTTTGTAAGTCCTCCAGTCCAGTATCCTCAAAGTATCACAAAGGATCCCTTTTTAGCACTTCTATTCCTCCTTCTGATGAAGCCTTGGTGGCAACTCACCTCAGCCTGGAACCCCTCCACAAGAATGGCCACCAGTAGATTGAAGAGTACATAATTGCCAAATGTCATGAGAGCCACAAAGTAGAGGGAAGCCCACGGCGAGGTAGAGGCCATGCCATTATAGAGAACAACATTCCAGTCCTCCTGGGTTAGTATCTGCAAGAGCGGAAGAGAAAGTCAGATAAACATGAAGGACGGACATGAAGGGGATTCCCAGAAAGGAGAGTCAAAGAATACACATCAGGACCAGACCAGGCCTCTGAACTTCTCCATAACCACACACCCACTGTCACTGTCCAGCTGTGGCACTGCACCAAAAACCTTAGCTGAGCAAGAAGAAACAGGACCAACCATTAGGGCAGTCATGTGCTGAGGTGAGTGTGTTAAACTTGGGAGTTGCCACAACAGGAGTGACCTTTGCACACTGTCTCCTAGGAAGGAAGGAGCTCCCCTGTTTTAGATCTACACCAGTCATTTGGTTCCAACATGTAATTGTTCTTCCTCCAAATATCACATGAAAGAGTCTTTTACGCTGTCAGTGCAGTGCTCCTCAGTGAGGAAAAAGCATCTCCTGTTCCTCTTCACTTTGCCCTAGCCCGCATATAGAGAGCAAACTGGGCTCACCTGGAAGACGGTGACGATGGCCCACAGCAGGGAGTCAAAATTCTTCCGGTCGGGAACTGTATCTCCTGTGTCTGTCCTGAGGCTGAACTTGCAGCCAAAGATGTGCATTCCCAGGATGCTTTGGAACATGGACAATTTATATTTGTCAAATATAAATATCTCTGCCACCACAATTAACTCATCAGAGTAATTCTCTCCTCCTGAAAATCTAATGCAACATTACAGCAGCAAGGGGTACAACACCACAGTCAGTCCACTGGGACCTATCTGTGAAGAAGGAACTACATATTGCAACCCTGTAAGTCACAAAAAAATTTACTTTCTCTATGTGCTGACTCAGAGTTTATAAATTCCCTCCAACCTGTCATTCAGATCTGTTCTCTCTATTGTCCTTTTTTGCTCTCCTATTTCTTCATCTTGCTATCAGGGCATCCATGGCATGCACAGACAAACTTCCTTGGTTGTTTCCTGCTGCCCTTTTGCCAGAGTCAGCCTCCAGACTGAACTGTTCCTGTAGCCAGTCCTGATTACCAGGAGACTTCACCTATCCTTCAATGGGACATTATGCTCAACGTCCACATTTTCTGGCAGTATTTTGCCACCCCATCCAGGCCAAAATCCCCAGCTGCTGAATCCAATTCAAGGCAGGAGTAAGTTCAGCCCTTATGAATAAATAAATGTTTGTTGGTGCTGCCTTGGCCGAGAGCAATGGGCAAGATGAGTTGTGCAGTCATGCTCTGAAGCTGCTGTCCCAGTGCCACTCCAGAACACTGTAAGCCGACTGCCTCCTCACCTGAATATGAAGATGAAGAGCATGAGGAGCATGCAGAAGGTGGCTACGTTGTCCATAGTCTTCATCAGCACCACAAGCTGGCGGCGCAGCGCAGGCATGAACCGCACCAGCTTCAGGACTCGGAGGAGTCGGAACGTCCTCAGCACAGAGAGGCCCCCGTCTGCCTGGCCAATGATCTCCCAGATGCTGTGGCCCAGAGAGGCATAGGAAGTACAAGGGACAAAACAAAAGACGAGTGAAAAAACAGAAGAAAACAAGGAATAACAATGCTAAGTCTTCACCTTGGCATTGGCAAGGGGTGAGAGAGAAAATCTGTCTCAGCAAGACAGAAGATAGGCTTATCCTCATGTGTTGAAAGCTGCATTTATGATTTAAGAATGTGAACATGGTAGTGCATGTTGCAGGAAAGAAAAAAGGATTGCAGCATTAAATTCCAGCAATACAAGTTCTTCTATCACATTTTAAACCTTTGTAACATCTTCAATTTGTGCATTTTCAAAATATTTCACATAATAAGCTAATATTTGGTGTGAAGTTAATAAGGCAGTTGCAATTGCCTCCACTCTACAGAGGGGAGAACTGAGGGACAGAAATGTTGTTTGGCTTGCGTATCACCAACACCAAGTATTGGGAAAAGACACCTTGGTCTCCCAGTCCTTGGCCTTGTGTATCAGCTCAGCTCCTCTCAGTATAGCTGCTAAATCCTTTTTGGAAAAGTGTGCAAGCTCTGTGGTACTCTTTTCTATGTGCATTTCAGTTGATCCCCAAGGCCCTTGTCACCTGATGATGACGATGATACTGTCAAAGATGTTGTAGGGGTTGCGAAGGTAATCAAAGAGACCGAAAGCAGCAAGTTTCAGGATCATCTCCAGGGCAAACATGCTTGTAAAGACAACATTGCTGATCTCCAAGATGTTGGTCAATTCCTCTGGCTAGAGAGAATGCAAATTCAGAGAGTCAGAACTGAAAGAGCCCTGAAATTATGGGAAATAAAGTGTTACCCTTCCCAGGAAACAGGGTTTGTAAGGAGTTGCAAACTTCCATGGGTGAGACTAGAGTGGAGCTGGATAGCAGCACTTGCACTCCAATTCCTTTGCAGATTTGCTACCTCCATCATAGATTATATCCCTAACAACTTTGTTTACTAGAGGCTATCAGGAGCCTCACAGCCATTCACACAGCCAAGGCTGACCAAGTGTCTCCTACATCCCACTCCATATCCCATTCCCCTGGCTAAAGGCTGCTTTATTTCGTGCAAAGAACTTGAGAATTTTTTGAGGGAGAGCAATATTGACTGATTTGCAGTCAACCTCTTCCTTCAAGAATTTCTTCCTCTGAGGTTTCCACTGGTAGCTGGCACTTTTTTCTTTTTTGCTGAAATTTTGAAAACATTTAAATGACAGGAAAATAGTTCCCTATCTTCCTCTAAACATCACTGGACTAATTTGCGCCTTTCCTTTTTTTTTTTTTTTTTTTCCCCTCATTTTTCTCTCTCCCTTTTCTCTCTTCTATCTTCCCCATTTTTCTCTCCCCCTTTCCCCACCAAACCCTTGGTATGCATTAGCTTCCTGGTCTTGTTCCATCAGTCTTATGCCTCTGTCCTCAGAGTGGTCTCAATAATTACCCAAGCAAATATCAAACTAGACAAGACAACAGCAAGGAGGACCACACTGCTAAAACCTACCTGTAAGGGACAGGGAGAGCAGGACAGGGTGAAAAAGAGAGAAAAATGGACAGCAAGAGGAGAAAGACAAGTACACAAGGTGAAAAATTCAAGAATGACACAAGATGACTGTTGAAAAACAGAGGTAACATCTTCCTTTGCATTGGTCTGAGCTATGCTTGGCCACCAAGCCACTCTTTTAAGCATCACGTAAAATGGATAGGAACAAGAAAAATGTAAAAAGACTGTTGTAGACAGCAAGAGAGGAGAGGCATTCCTGGCACTGCAGAAGTGAACAAGTGAGTCCTTGCAGGTTAGAGCCAATATTTTTACCATTAAATCAATATTAGTGCCCACTAGGAAGGGAAGTCATGGTCTCTCCCCATGGTCTGCAAAACTGCTGTGTTGCTGAAGGGTGGCCTTTGCATTAGCCGTGCCTATTACTTATACAGCTGGTGGAAAGGGAAGTGAAGGAGGAATGCAGTTCTGGTTCTCTTCCTGAAGCTAGGGGCTGCTTTAACCCTTGCTCTGAGGCCCCCAGGGGCCAAGATCCTCCCAGGTGAACAAATTAACTGGAAACTGCTCCTTACATCTCTGGCTTCCCATGCCCTTTGTTAATTTCTTGCACTCTTCATTGTTGGTCTTT
The DNA here is from genome assembly GCA_013400735.1 of Pomatostomus ruficeps. NCBI lineage: Eukaryota > Metazoa > Chordata > Aves > Passeriformes > Timaliidae > Pomatostomus > Pomatostomus ruficeps. Next base: position 87,567 of record VYZT01055089.1, on the reverse strand, counting down.
ATTAAAATAGTCCATGCCTTTAAAATGAAAAAAAGAGAAGATGGATCAATTTCCATCCATAGTTACATTTGAATAGCGAAACCGCACTGAAAATGATGAAGGAAGGAGGGGAGATAAGAGAATAGAGAGAAGGAATAAGCAAGTGCATGTGGGAAAGGAGAAACGAAGATCACTTCACTGAGATCCAGTGGTAATGACAGCTCTGAGAATGTGAGGTCTATATGTTAAACTGAGATGCCAATTTCAGTCTGAATCAAATCATTATGTTAGTGAAAATGAGCAATGTAAAAAAGCAACAGGTCATGATGATGGATTATCCTCCTCTCTGCTTTCCATACATTCTCTCTTGTGCTCTTGTAGGGAGCAACTGACGTTTGAAAAGCCATGCTGCCTGTGGAAAAGGTCACCTGTTCCTCTGTCTCTCCTCCTCTCCTTGACGTCTGTTTCTCTAGCCAATCCTCATCTGTTAAACTGTTTCTAATGGACCATCAATCAGCCCCAGAAAAGCATCCTTCCTAGAGAGAGGAGCAGGAAAGACTGGGCAGAGAAAGAAAGAAAGAAGAGATGGGCAGAGATAAAAGCAGAAAAAGAGAAATCAAAAAACAAAGCTGAGAAAAAAATAAATAAACAAACTCACCAACATTCACAATAAGTAGATAATGAAAGAGTCATTTTAAATAGTGTAGTAAAGAAGTAAATGCTGGGAAAGGAAGAGCAACACAAAAGATATTAACTCGGGAAAAAAAGAGGTGAAGAGAGGGGAGCCAGATGGAGAGGCGCTAAGACAGATCCAGCATTGCAGCCATTTCTGGGGATACAGCTGGTTTGACAGAGTGCAAAGAGCCATCAGCTGGGGGCCAGGGCTGCAGGGTGGAGGTCACCAGGGGTTATGTCCTGTGTGGTGATGCCCTTGTTCCTGGGGCAGTGTGGCGGTAAGTGACAATGGATGAGGCAGGTGGCTGGGACACGGCTGGCACAGGAGACTCTTCTCTGGTCAGGGAAGTGTGAACTTGGTGAAGAGACAAACAAATGGGAAAAGTGGTTCTCTCCTTTTCTTCCTACTGACACACAGGCTCTCCAACACAGTGGATGTGTCACCTTGCAGCTGAGGGCTCCCCAGCCTCCCACAGACAGCATTCAGGCATTCGTCATCTAAACCCTTCCTCCTCTCAGGTTTACCTAGAAAAAGTAAATTGAAGCATCCCTGAGGAAAGAACTGAACTCGAGACTACTTTAGTTCAAGAAAAACAAAAGAACACCAGAAATCTCCCCACAAGCAGTCTGTTCCCATTGCCAAGACAGCACAGACTGATTTACCCATCACATGAGAAGTTAAACTTGAACATAACTGTGGGAGCTGAGTATTGGGGTACGGAGGGCAGCTTGAAGGGGCAGAGATCCCAGGAGGCAAGGCTCACCCAGAGCCAGTGTTTTAACCAGAATGGTTAACCTATCCTGTGTATGGATCTCTTTCCCAATTCATGAAACCATCTCATTCACATCTTTGTGGAATAAAGTCCTTCATCTCTAACAATGTAGATCAAATACTGAGAGTAAAATATATGATTCAGATTTACTTCAGATCTCCTGTCCAGTGATCAGAAACTAGAACTGGGGAAATAGAGGGCAGCAGCTCAGCTTTTTTTCTCCCTTTCAGTTTCTTACTAACTTTGGAGCTCTTTTGCCATATTAGATTGAAAATATAATTAGTCCTTTATCTGGCAGGAGACAGAAATTCCTGCACCATAGGAAAGGTTAAGAAGATGCAGATCACCATGAAGCCCCTGCAGGAAAAGCTTCTCCTAACCAGGAGTAAATTTGAAACTGTCTAGAAACTGAAGAGTAATTGATGTGACCTATGCAGACCAGCCCTACTGAACCTGCACATCACTGCCTCTGTGATGAGAACATGAAAAAGAAATGTTCTGTAAAGAGGTCTCTCCAGCCTGTCTGTTTTTACTCATAATTTCAAAGTCACTTGACAATAATGAGAAGAGCCATAGAAATCAGCTATGGAACATATGAACTAGCTTTTCCTTAAGTTTAATGACCACCCCAAAACCAGTGCAGGATTACATTATTGTTATACTCTAGTTCTACAAGGCTGAAGTAGAGTGGTTTCACCTACCACTCCAGCGAGACTGTTCCATCATTTACTAAATGTCAGTATGATGAGCTGGCTTGGACATTTGCTGGATGTTTCTGACAAGGAGCAACTAGTAAAAAGAGAAGCAATAACTGTAAAATAGGAGCTTGTGAATACAGTAAATGCTGGTATAAAGTGAAATCACACAGGCTAAAGAATATGAAGGTACAGATCCACAGGGTGGGTCTAGTTAGCAAACGGGATTATCACCTGATCCACGCAGACAGACCTCATAAAGTACGGATCTGATGTATGAAAGAAAACTGTAAGTAGATACTGGAGAAGATAAACAAAGCTACTCAGCAGTTGTCTAAAATGACTGCTAATGACAGAGAGGCTTGAGTCCAACAGGCCATTCAAGAAATACATGATGAGAAAGGCAGTCTGGGACATTCAGCTGGGACCAGCTTTTCATCCTCATGCTGAATAGGGGAGAAAAGTCAGCAGCAGCAGACCCAGTGTGACTATTAAGAAAAAAAGTAAGCCTCTTAAAAGGATTCTTCTGGACAGCCACAAGAATCTAATATTTTCTACACCGGATTTTAAAAATAGACACTTCCAAATAGCGGCAGATCTGAAAAACTGCAAAAACTATTTCAAGCAGGACAAAGCTTGAAATGATGGGGTTTGGCTTATGCAATGTCTCAGCAATATCTGAAGGCCTAATATTGAGAATATTACATGGTATATTGAACACTGATGGATTTGAATAAATGTAGCTATTTACAAATGACATCTTGTTGTAAGATCATGGATTAAAAATTACTCATAAAAGTGCAGATTCTCCTAAAATGAGTTGATTCCTCTCTCAAGAAATATATATGCAGATGGAAACTGCCTTGGCTGCACAATCAGGATAAGACGAAGGACTGGATGAGTAAGCTAAGTGAAGACAAATTCCAAGGGGATTTGAATATGAGTAAAGTTATTTGAGTTGTTGAGGTTAAGTCTCCTGGATGAAAAACACCATGAATATTAAACCCCTGAATTGTTACAAACAGTTTAAATTCATGTTTTTATGTTTGTTGGCCAAGACTGGGGAACTGGAGGTGACACACATGTGCTCTGTCCCTTGGGTTCCTGTGTTTATGAGCCTGAAACTTATGCCTCACTCCTGCAGTCCTTCTCACCCCTTAACCTGATGGTTTTGGGTGCTTTGGTCAGCTCGCTGGTGAACAGCCCATGAAAAAGTGGAGCAGCAAGGAGCTGACACCCTTGCCATGAGCTACCCAGCCAGGTATGTCCCTGGAGAGTGGCTAGGCTTGTGATCTCCTGTGTACCACAAAATAAAGGCTCAAGAGGTCTCTACAGGCTTTAGCTCTGGGTCAGAAGACATCCAAATGATGAAGTAGCTGAAACAACAGAAGCTTCTTCAGTCATAGGATGGTGTCACCCTGCAAATCACACATCTTGGTGGGCAGAGGGGCTTTGCTGGATTTCATCCTGTGAAATTTTGTGCTTTTGGGAGGAAAGACAACAGAAAAAAGAGAAAGGAAGGAGAAAAATGTAGGCAATGAAGCACCAGCCTGAGACGTACTGATGGCATGGTTTGAGAAAAACTGAAGGAGAGCAAAGGGAGATACAAATGTCTGTGTGCTTCTGAGTTAACTGCTGACTGAAAAGAACCTGGAATTCATGGTATGGTCTGAATATGTTTTAGTTTTCTTGCGCCAGGAAAACAGAATTCAGTACACATTTTGAATAAACAGGCTGCACCACACTTTTCAGTTATCACCAGTTTGGCTGAAATCTCTTCTGGTAGAAACAGCATGCAGGGTCATAAGTTTTCCTAGCTACTTATGGATAAAAAGTGATAGCACAATTTTAAGGACTGTCATTAAGAATCTGCTACTAGAAATCCTAAGGCTGCACAGGCAGATCTCACTCTGCTGCAGGCTGTACAAACACAGCAAAGGCATCCTAGAAGGGCTTAAATCTGCACATACAATAGCCAGAACATAAGAGTGAATTCTCTACCTCCAGCTCAAGTATTCCTCTGCTAGACTATTATTCACGCTGTGTCCATTAAACCAGGATGAACAATGGCTCTCCCTGCTTGGTGATCACATCTTTAAAATATCAGTGGGCAGTTTTCAAATTGTCCTGGGCTCCAGCCCTTAGTCATCTCTCTGCTATGTGATAAATACTTTTCTCTTTTTTATCTATTTCCATGAGTCAACCCCTCCAGCATCTTCTTCATTCTCCTCTCCTCTGAGCTCCTGCCAGTATTTTTATGGTACTGAAGCATCCAGTGCAGTTTTGAATTCTGGGATCAAATTAAGGTTTCAGAGCCTTGTATCACAAACTAGCTGGGCTTTGAAAATTGGTTTAAAGCTCGATACATGGGTGGGATCCAGACATCTGAGGCTTCAAATACTGGCTCAGACACTGTGTTGTCTCAAACAGGGAATTTAAGATACACTGGGTCTCAAGATATCTTCATTGTGATAAAGCACAGGACAAATCTGAGTGCCTTGAACTGGGCTCACTGCCTGTCTCTTTGCTGCCTGAGAACATGTTCAGGACTAGACTTCACCTTGGCTCCAGAGCTTCAATACAGTCAGCATCTCAGTAGAGCAGTGATGTCATTTTGTGATCTGGGCAGACATGTGGAATGAATCTTGGTCACATTCAGGCTGGCAGCGTAGATCTGAGACGTGGGTGTACAGCATGGATTCTTCCAATGTAGAGTGCAGCAGAGCCACCAACCAGCAATGCAGGTGCAAGGTGCTCAACACCTTCTGACGCTGGCACCGCACCTCACAATGTAGACACAGTCTCTGTTTCCCATCTATAAAATAAGGGCACAGAATTCCTCTCCATTTCACAAGTCTGTCATTAGGATAAAGTGCATGGCTGACTCAGAGCTGCCTGCAAACTACTGGCAGGAAAGTCAAACCTGTGCCCACACCTGCTGCTTGTGTCTGACCTATCACTTCTTACTCTCAGGGCAAAGGAAAGGCTCCAGCAGCCTGAGCCCTGAAAATGACTGGAGGTTGGAGGTGGTGTCTTTCCTATCCTTCCTGTATAGATAGAGTGTGCTCAGACATCTCTTAATTAAGTTGGGAAGGCTAGCAAGCTGATGCATTTGAATTGAGATGCTGGTGAAGTGCCTGTGACATCCCCAGAGGGCACATTAAATTAACCAAATAGACTAAGGATTCAGTAAACTAATGAAGAGAGAAACGAGTGAGAGAGATGAAGAAGATGGAAGAGACAAGGATGACGGAGAGAGAAGCAGACAGAAAGTGGAGACAGGGCAAAAAAGAAAAACAGAGGGATGAATGAGCAGGGAGGAGGAAAAGAGAGACATTGAAAAGAGGTGAGAGGAAAATACATGGAGAGAGAGAAAGCAATTAAGTACAGGTATAAGGAAGTACGAGACCCTGCAAGATCCTGAGGCTTTCTCCAAAGTCATGCTGGGACCATCTGTGCTGCAGCCTGGGGTCCAAATTGCTCAGTCTCTGCCTCCACCAAGTTGCACCAGCTGCTTCGTGAGGCCATAACACCCAGCTGGCCTCAGCAGTCCACACTGCCCACCCTGTGCCCTGAGGTGCTTTACCTGTTCATGGTGCTCAATGCCCATGCTGATAGTGTTCACTAGGATTGCAATCATGATCCCACGGTTGAAATACTTGCTGTCCACAATCACCCGGAGCTTGACCCTCACTTCTCGCCACATGTCACTGCAGAGCTTCAGCCGTCCTCCTTCTTCCACCTCCTCCTCCTTCTCCAGTGCCGAGGCACCCTGGTCCTCTTGGCTGCCCTCTCCCTCCCCTTCACTGGCTCCTCCATCCTCCTGGTCTGAGCCAGTGCTATCCAGGACTGAAAGCCTTCTGGATGCTTCATGCTCTATCCTGTAACATCGGGGGCAGTTGGTGGGGTCAGAGGTTGCTGTCACAGCAATTTGCTGGACTAAGCCCTGAGGAGGGCAGCCAAGAGAGTTGTGCTGCTGGCAAAGCCCTGGAAAGAGAAATGGTGCTGCTTAAAGAAGGAGGCTATGAAAAAGACATTCAGAGTGGACACCTGTTTGGCTTCTGGATATTTAGACAGGGTAAACTGGGCTTTTTAGTTGTAAGGATGATTAAACACTGACACATCATCTCAAGGGCAACAACAGAAGCCATTGCCATTGGGGGCTCTATGCTGACAGGCTGTGTCTCCAAAACACATGGTACTGCTCAGCTTGCCTGTGATTAGGCTCAACAGGCTTCACGTCCATCAGAGAAAGAACTGCTTTGTCTCATGCAGAAATCATAGCTTGAGACTCACTAGCTCATGTCAAGTGGGACCTGAGGGGAAAAATGGTCACAAGAGCTGCTTTTGGCCTAACTGCTACAAGTGTGGTCTGAGAACCCCCAGGCTGAACTGAACTCTCTAAATTAGAGAAACTACAGTAGCAAAGCATCTCAAGAAGTCAGAAGAGGTAGCGCAGGAACACTTCCTCCTGACAGTGTGTGCTATGAATCAGAACAGATCCCCTGACTTCAGTGAGAAAACTAAATTTGTGTTCCTTGATCCTCCATTTAGGCCTGGTAGATCAAATGGACACTGGGGGAAATGAAGCAACTCATTCATTAACACAGTGCATGAAGCCTGCAGAAACTTTTCTCCTGGCAAGTGAAGAAAATGAAAGTTTGAGTATGCAAGACCAGCTGAAGGAAAATCTGCCTTCTTGCTTATTAATGGGTGCATAACTTAGGAAAGGCGTCAGCAGGCAGTTAATACTAACTCTACAAAAGCATTTTTACAGTGACTTTTCCAGCCAGGAACTCAATTTAAATGATATCTCACGTCTAATTTTACACAACAGCATATGCTGCCATCAAGAGAAATTGTCTCTGCTGTCCTTACATATCAACCAGACTTCTTCAGCGTCGCTCCTTAGGTTCAGGCAACACCTTACTGCAACTCTACTCTCTTTGCCTCTCTCCTGAGGTCCATCAGCAACTGATTTTGGAAGGAGAGGTCTGGGAGACCTGCTGTGCCAGCAGGTCCAATCCTTTACCCCACTTTATTATATCCCCTAATTCTTCTCTCTCCCAAACTGCTATCAACACCCAGCTCTATACCAGACATAAAGCCTTTTATGGTCTCTGGATTTCAGACCTAGATTATCCATGTCCCTGCTGGCCACCCATGTTTCATTCCCATTCTTGCTGGTCACCTCCACTTTGCTGGTCTGGTGGGCTGGCTGTGGTGCCACAGTCAACGGCCAATGTTAATTGTCATTCTGTGCTTTATAGGCACAGATCCTTTGGAAAGCTGGCACATAGAGATGCCCCCAGTTACTCTCACATTTCCACCACGGGCATTTCCAGCTTTACCCATGTAATCCTTACTGTGGTGCCTCTGGCTTTTCCTGCGCGGGCCGGGTTTGGCGCCGCTGGGCTCCGCGTGGCCGTGGCGCCAGCTCTGCACACTGTTGTACAGCCCAAGGGTGCGGCGCTTGGCCTTGCGCAGGATGTGGCAGATGTACTGGAAGATCTCTTCGTAGCAGTCCCCCGGCTCCATGTAGCTGGCGACGGTGCTGGAGGAGAGGTACCGCACTCTCTGCTCCTGCATCAGCTGGTGCTCCCGCTGCTTGGTCTCCGAGAACTGTGTGGCGATGACCACCAGGCACAGGTTGATCATGAAGAAGGAGCCCACCTAGCAGGAAAGGAGAAGGGACCGATGTCAGCAGGAGGAAGAACATGTAAGAGGAGAGAGAAGGGGAAAGTGACTGCAGGCAGACAGAGGATTGGGAATCAGTCCGTATGTGGAGAAGGGGTTTCAGAGAAAGCCAGGAGTGCATAAGCTTGGTTTTGAGACATCATTTCCATGCAGAATGTTAGGCTATGCACTGAAATTCAGGAAATAGGCCCAACTTTTGGCAGATTTTGGGACCCTGAGCAAATCACTTAAAAGTTACATACAAAGGGTTTGATGAAAACTGGACTTTTTCTTTCCCTCTCCTATGTGTTAAAGAGAAGGTAGGAGACAGAGAACCAGTTTGGTTGATTTCTCCTCTGCTTATTCATTTACTACTGGAAAAATCATGCACTGCCATTTATAGTCTTCAGCTCTTGGAAGAAATTCTCGGATCATTTTAATGACATACCAGTATACTTGGAGCATATTATTAATTTCTACCATTTGCTCCTTAATTCTCCATATAGGGAGATGGAACTTTTCTGAAATGAGTGAGATCTTGAAATAAAAAAAGATTTTAAAAAACTAATTACTTTTAGAAGGACACTGAGTAGTCTGGTGAAACCATGCTCCCTTGCTTATTTTCTATTCTTCTGATACAAGATGTATTATATTAGCTCTGTTTTAACTTATCCTCCAGTCTCGGTAGACTTCTAATGTCAAACACAAAAACCGTAATAAACACATCTCCAATTTCTTAGAAAGAGCAAACAAAAGGCCCAAGTTCTCTCTATTCTCCATCCAGAAGCACAAAGGTCTACCAGACTGATTTTACAACTTTGCATGTTCCCTTGAAAGCTCAGTTTTTGTATTTATAAAATGGAGAAAGGATTTCTTGGTGCTGAGAGATCTGGAGGCAAAATGAACTCACTGTGTGTTACACATGACGAAATTAGAGATTCATTTCCACTAGGAGATCTGCCCATAGATAGACAGATATAGGATAAATCCTGAGCTTCAATATGATGAGAATTTCGTAATAAGAGGGCTGGTAACTATGTTCAAAATAATTTTCAAAAGCTATGACTCCTTGATTGGTGCCTACTCCCCATAGAGCTATGAGTGTCAATAGGGCATTGATAAAATGCAGAGTCTAAACTCTGAACAAGGACCATGCACCTGCAGTGCTCTGAAACACTCTGTGGGGCAGCTCCTGGGAGGAGATGAAGCACCAGCTCAGGATTTCTGCTTCCCTGCTAAGGGGCATCAGTGCACCAGTTTCTCGTGTATGAATCCACACAGGACCCAGAATCACCTCCCTGTCTCTCCTTTGCAAGCACACAGCTCTGACAGAGAGCAGGATTCAGTCCTGCCCTTGTCTTCACATGTGTCTTCCGTAAAGCCTTTCCATCAAACAGGAGAGAGCAGGCAAAGGTGGCGATAACCTGACTCCAGTCCTTGTGAATGGAAAAAGGGTTTATTTCAGCAAGTATTTCAGAGCTTGTTTTACCTATCCAAGCAGCCTTTCCCTCAGTTCATAGCCCTTACTGCCCCCCCGACCAGCTTGCCCTTCTGGGTGACCCTTTCTCTTGCACACAGGTGCCCAGCATCTTTGTCCAAAGGGGTAGTGTCCCTGCTAGCATCTCAAGAACCCTTTGAAATATGAATCTCTTTCTAACCAGATTCAACATAAGGACAATAAAGTATCTCAAAATAAAGGGCTTTTTTTTTCCCCCTCCTCCTCTCAGCACCCTTCAAAGCTGTTCTAATTCTGTTTCCCTTCATCACTGAACCCTTCTCTCTCCTTCCCCCATATTTCAACCTATTTTCCCTTCAGCTTCTGCATGTGGCCTTGAAAATTAAAATAATGCCTCGTTCAGATTCCTTTGCCTTCACCCAACATTTTCCCTAGTCTGTGATGTCTTGCATGTTTTATTTTAACTGATGAGAGTATGACTGGGAATCCAAATTCTTCTCCCATGCACCCTCCTCAGCAGCAGGATGCTCACACAGGCTTTCCCTTTTGGTTATGTCCCTCAGCTGGCACTGCATGAGGCAGGGCAGGGGGATGGACACCAGCTGCGTGAGCATTTCTGGAACACTGCTTGCGACACTGCCCCATACTTTGCAACTTCCCACAACTCCACAAACAACAAGCAATTAGGGCTTGCAACACCTTCTCTCTAGGCCACAAGTGGAAGAGCTGAGGGCTGAGATGACCTCACCAGGACTGCACTGTAGGTCTAGGGTTGAACCTGGAGCGAGGTTCAGGTTCACATCACTGAGCTCTGTCGTCACAGGCACCATTTGCTGCCATCACCCACCACATGAACAAAAACGGGAGGAGTGAGAGGACTGGATATGGCAACTACTCCCCAGTCCTTACCCCTTTAGCCAGGAACATCAAACACAAAGCAAATTAGCTTGCTTAATCCTTAAAACCACAGGCGAGTCCATAAACTCTCAGGCTCTGCTGAGCTTGACACTGCCTCCCAGCTAGAAGGACAGGAAGGGTCCCAGAAGGCTCCTAATTGAGTGATTCATCTCACCTGGCTCAGCGGAGAGACAGAAAGTGTCAGACATGGAGTCAAAGCATCTGACAGAAGAAGATGGAGACCCTTGATTCAGAGCCCCAACACAGAGTCCTGTTCAGCCCTGAGACGGAGCTGTGCTTTGATGAAACAGATCCTGGCCTCATTCAGCCCAAGGTTCAAGCCCTATCTCTGCAATATCTAACGAAACCTAACTAGTGCTGCAGATGCTGACTTGCCAATTACTTTTATGACTTATGCCAGGATATGATAGCCAGCTTGCCTTCCGAGGCCCACATGTGTAAGCACAGAGCACTTCTGAGCTCTAAGTGCTGGAATGCAGATGCCAGTTTAATAGTTCAGAGGGGCTTACTCTAGTACAGGAGCTGTAGCAGTGGCCAAGTAGCTGGAGAGATGTCAAAGAGCTAGCTGGACCTCAAGCAGGAAATCCCAAAGGAAATACTGACCCAAGAGCAGGGAGCAGTCCTTCCCTCATATCGCTTCCCTGATCTCTTCTTAAGGGGGAAACAATTTAAAATCTGTTAAATACATAAAATGCTTTTCCTAGGTTGTTCTACGAGGCCACTCAGAGTGCCAGGGTCAGTCAGCACCCTTCCCCTCAGAGGAGCACATCTGTGCAGGATTTCTAACTGTGCTGGGCATATATCCAGGTGGTGGAGCCTTCTTCCTGCCATATGAGCAGGACACCCTTATGTAGGTGTTTACAGCTATCACTGTAGGAAAGAAATCATGGGTGAAAGCATAACTTGAGAGAGAAGCTGCAGGGATGCAGCCCCAGAAAGTAAGTCTGAGCCAAGGCTAGAATGTGTGTGGAAAAGCAAAGAGTAAGGGCTTAAAGTATGACTGTCAGAGCAATCCTGCTTACAAAGCCAGGCCTTCCAACCGTGGAGAAGGAGGGAAGGATAAAGGCTGGAAGGACCGTACTTCATGAGTCTTAAAGAGGGATTATCATTTCTATATGAAGATTCAGACAGAAAATGCAGCCAAGTGATTGCAAGTTTGCACTGTGGTGTTGCTATGTGCTGCAAAAGATGCATCACACACACCAAGGCAGTAGCAGCAAGGCTAAATACTTCCTTGGCCTAACTCCACCAAAGGTAAAGAAAATATTCCACCTAGCATATGGCTCCTTTGTTCTCAGCAGTCCCCAAAGTAACCTGAGATTCATGATCTCCTGTGTTTGACAGAAATAAACCTACATGGCTTCTGCAAATGAGGAGGGAGTGTAGAAATGTCAATGACACTCTGCAGTAGCATCTCAGGTGGAGTGTTTAATTGAGGGTTTTCAGTGCCTGCAAATTCAGAGACAAAGTTTGAATCACTGTGAATCCACATGACGTGAGCCAGCACAAGAACGATACTTTAGAAACCAAAAATATGCTGACAGAATTTATGTGGTTTGAAGTGTGGGGGGAGGGGCAGTTTCTGGAACTGGCCTACAAAAGACTGAGTATGTGTGCCCCAGTGGTGCAACATTGACCCTGCACAGTCCTTCCTGGCTCTGGAAGAGACTGGGGCTGTGGGACAAGGAGCAAAGTCTGTGTCTAACTGCATATTCTATAAATTGGTCCATCCTGACCATGCTGTTCAAAGTGAAAATATAGGTGGATACTAAATATCTATTGCACTGTGGGATATACGAACAAACTTCATGGGAAATGATTATTTTCTGAACTCACAAAAAACAGCGGATGTTCAGTTCGCCCTTAAGAACAGAGCCTGGGGAAACTCCCCCCCATCATCCATCCTGTGCAATCACATCTCTGTACTGTCTCTTTGGGACTCTCCAGCCTCAAAGTAAAAGCACCATTCCTTAAGGTATATTTCACCTCTGCTGTCCAGGTTCATGCTTCAGCCCACAGGGAGTAGGTCATATTTCTGTTTTTCTCTCCTTGTCTTTCCCTTGTGAAGGTAGAAGGCCATGACATAGGGTGAAATCAAGAATATAGTAAGATTTTCATAAGTTGTGTGACCTGAACGGGCCAAGAGATTTTTTGGGGGGGGGCTACCCTCCATATGTACAGGCTGCAGAATTTCTAACAGAAATGAATTAAAGTTCGCTTTATCTCAAGTCATTGCATGCCAACTTGAATTTAAACTAGATCCTGTACTAAGTAAGTCTGTCACTGGGTGAATATTAGAATTCCTATTTCTTGAAAGGCATGGCCCCACAGGACGAGTGTTGGATGAAGATCAGAGTCTTAGCCAGGTCCATTCATCAGCCCATCAAAATGCAAGCAGGCCTTGGAAATACACACTGAGGTCCTTACTCAGTGACCTGAAACTAAATTGCATCTAAAACATACAGATTTTATACTTCCTGTAATTCATCCTATGTCTTTCCATTTAACTCTTGACTTTGGTTCCCCAGATGAGCAAAGTGCAGGAGCCTTCATAAGAACAAAATCCTTCCTTGTTAGAAACAGGATATTCCCTCCAAGAAAATGCACTTATGCAAAGAAGGCCTGAGGAACGGAGAGGCAATGGCACCATGTTTCTCAACTCATCCCAGGTGTGGATAATGAACACCCTTACAGAAAACCAACCTTCAAACTTCATTTATATAAATCCACAGGGCTTATAAACTGCTTATTAAGTTCTCATTGCTGACATGCTTCTCTCTTTCCATCCCACCATCCACAAGGGATCTCACACAGCCAGTTTGTTTTGGACTGCTGACACTTTTGGAGCAGTAGCTCCTTTTTGTTCATGGTGAGGAAGTAATTCAGCATGACAGACCCTGAATCTAACAAAATGTGAATCTGAGACTCTGAACCTGAGAAATCCAGGTGCTGCAAAAAGCTTCTGGCTCAACATGGCTCAAAAATTACTCGTGAGCTTAAAATGCATAGAGACCAAGTAGAAGTGCAGAGAAAGAAATGGCTTTTAAGTCAATTGGTTTGGGGAATTTACTTTGCAAGAAGATCTGCCAGTGAGAACATTATTCTACACTGGGCATGTGTAATTTTAGAAATCAATCTTAAGTATATTTTTGAGTGAAAGATCGTATCTTGGCTGACAAGTATGTATGTGATCCTGCCACAGATTCTTGGTGAAAATCAACTAGCTGGATTTCTGAGATTCATAGAAGTTTGCTTTCCCAGTATCTGTGTTGATCTAAGATCTGTTTTTTGTAGGCTTTTAGCTTGCATTGCTGACCTGATCATCAAACCTTATACTTACAATTATCAACAAGATAAAGTAGATGAAATTGTAGAAGGAATGGGCATCCATCACATAGTACATGATCTCCACCCACCCTTCCAGAGTGATCACCTGCAAAGACAAACAAGAGAAACAGGAGGGGAGTGGTATTCCAGAGTTCACTCCTCAGTGTATACAAGCAGATACTGGCAGGACAGTTGCAACCCAGGAAAGGCGAGAAACAACAGTTCATTTCAACAAAGCCAAATTTCCATTTCGGGAAATCAGCATGGTACTGCTTGGTGACACTGGCACATTGTCAAAGCCTGTGAGATCACTCTAGTCCACAGCAGGAATGTTTCATTAAAATAGTTCATTTCCCTGGATCACAGCGGGGGAAAACCCGCAGCAGGTTTCTGTGCCACTTGGACTGGACACCACGTACAGCCGGAGGAGAAAAAAAACCCGTGGAATTTAGCTCCCATCTGCAACACGTGCTGGGAATTAAAAAAAAAGAAAAAAGATTCCTTTACTATAGTTGTCTGGGCTGAAGGGGAAACTGGTACAAGTCAGCCTGAAGAATGGAGCTTATTTCAGCAAGCACCTGGAACTGTTCTATGTCCCTTCCCATCTTCAGGAAAACCGTTCATGTGTGCACTGTCTCCCCCACCAGGGGAGTTACAAGGCCATTCCCTTCACTTTGCATCTCTGTCACACCCTGCAGAAACTACCACCGGAGCCCAGAAAGACTGGGTTTGAAAAACAGAAAAATAAGCTTGAGCCTTGTAAGGAAGCTAACTCAGACTCACCTGAAATATCACAATCCAGGCATACCCAATGTTGTCAAAGTTGATGGCACCCTTGTGCGGGTTAGCATTGCCGGTGCGGCACACGTTGTAGTACTGGTTCCAGTTCACACACATGCCACTGATATTGAACTCTTGCCGGACTGAATTGTAATAATAATAATCATCCTTGTCCAAACAACACTCATGGCCTCGCTCCTTCAGCGGGGGTATTTCATGACAGCCCATAATTCCATTGTCTCCTGACAGCGAGCAGATGAAGGGCATCTCATCATCTTCCTCTGGTTGGTAATAAGGGGGCAGGACAATGTCACCTTGTCTGCAAAAGAAACCACGATCAAATTTCCTGTGACACAGTGATACTGGTGGAGCTGGGAGTCCCCATTCTCACATAGGGACTGCATTGGGTAGGGGATTTCCTGGTTTATTGCCTTGGGAGAAAGGGAGGAAAGACATGGCTCCTGAAAACCAGGTCATTTCTAAGGTGAGTCCCCAGTTTTCAGAGTTTTTCCTGCCATCAGATCACCCCAAGCCAAATTACACAATCTGCTTTCATGGAGATGAGGAAAAGCTGGAATGCAGAGATTTGCAGTCTGATCACTCCCCCCATTAACATCAAAATTAAATCAGATGCAATGACATTAAGGAAGTTCATCAGGCTTTACTGTAATATGTTCATATATGTAACTGCTGATAGACATGTTTTATAACATTTGGTAGTGAACCTTCTGTAGGTCTAAAAAAACCTACAGTTCATGCATAATTAATGTTGCACAGATAAACCTTAAAATTTGGAAATGGAAAGATAAAATTGACTTAACCTTAACTTTGACTCCTCTTTGACAGCTGGCATTATGGGTGCAATGTTTCATGACAAGTTCATGTCTTTTTTCCAAATAATGCAAGCACCTTCCAAATGCATGAATAATTAAAATCATCTATGCTTGCCTAGCTGGAGATGAGCTAATATCAGAAAAGTGAAAGGTGGAGATAAAAAAAAATTGGATTAAACTTTATCTGGTGTATTCCTTACAGTGCTATGATGCACAACTTTCACATTGTGCAAATGCAGACTTTTTCACTAAGTGTCACTGAAAGAGGACAGGTGTTGATGAAAAAGAAATGACAGTCTCTGATTCTTAACTAAATAGGACTAAACTACAAAGATATGTTGTAACTCATCCTCATCACTGGTGCTTGGGCACTTTCAGAATTTATTTCCCTAGTAACGGATAGCCAAATATTTTCTAATATCTGTCACTGTGAAGGCTGTGGCCTCAATTCACTTCTCAGTTACATCAACTCTGCATGGATGTAATTACACTCATTAAAGAAGTGCTACTTCTGATTTACATAAAGGACAATCATCCTAAACATTCGTTTTTTCCCAAGGAATAAATAAACACAGGAAATGCCTGCTTTAAGCAGCTCCTACTCTGCAACTCCACTGCTGTTCTGCACATTGTATTTTAACACTTTTTTTCCCCCCCAATTTGAGATGATCTAAAACTTCAGAACTGTTTAATCAGTCTAAACTGATCTACAGCTCTAGGTTTTCTTTAAGCAGTCTACACTGATAGCACGCCTGGAATTAGCATACGGTTTTAAGAAAATATTTTAAAGCCTGAGATCTATTAAACCCAGAAAGTCAACAGGAGGAGCTGTGCCCTGAAACTGGGTAATCAGAGAATTCATAGTAGACAGAGCTTTTCCACCCCACTGCCTGTGGGAGGAGTAAAGCTGTGCTCTGCAGACTCACCCCTGAACCCCTCGAATAAACCTCAGACACCTGTAATTGACCCTTGTGTGGCTCAGGCTGTCTTTGCCAGAACTGTTCCCATGTTTCCCCACAGGTTTTTTGTCCTGTTCAAACATTTATTCTTTGCTTTCAGATGCTCTGACTTCTATTAACCCAGCTAAGGGACACCTCTCCCACCAGCCCTCTGTCCCTTTCCCATGGCACTGGCCACATGCAATTCTGTCCTGAAATTTTCTAGTAGTTTCTCAATGTCCCTCCAAAGGTAATGCACTACTGTCCAAACAGTGACCCCAGCTCTATTTTGGAGGTGCCAAAGATGTCCCTGGATGCATCAGGCGGCACTATGGCTTTCTGTAAGACTCCTGTGAGTGTTGTTTTCTGAAGAGGAAGCAGGTTCAGGAGAAGGACAGCATGTTTCAGAGTTTCAGTTCTTTCTGAGTGTAGGAGCACCATCCTGTATTACTGGGCATGGCTGGAGGGGGCAGCCATGCCAGCCTGTGCCATGATCAAATCCAAGTGAGCCCAGACACCTGCTGTGAAGACGGAAGAAAACCAGCTGTCTTTGCCCACCCTCCCTTTCCCCTGCAAGATTTGACCAACGCCCTGCACACTATCACCCCACACTTGGAGTAAGCGATACACAGAGCACCTGGCAGAAGATACAAGCAGGCAGAGGGAAAGAGAAACACCCCTGGAAGAAAGGAAGGAGATGTTGTCTCCCAGTCACTCACACTGTGAAGTTCTCCTCCATGAAGCAGCGGTTGCGAAGCAGCCCAGCCCACAGCTGCACCCCAATGATGCCGAAGATGAAGAAGACAAAGAAGCAGAGAAGAAGGACGTTCCCCAGCATGGGCAAGGTGTCCAGGAGCAAGTTCACAAGGATGCGCATGCCTGCAGGGGGAGAAGAGAACCAGAAGGAGCAAGTGTGGGACACAGGGATAGAGAAAGAGAAAGGGAGAGAGGAAGGGAAGGAGAAGAAAAAGAAAGGACTTTACAAGATAAGCATTAAAAAAAAAAAAAAAAAAAAGGAAATAAAGAAAAAAACCCCCGTGAAAATAAAAGCAGAATGTCAGAAATTAACTACTGTCCAAACCAGGCCAGATTTATGGTTATTGCCCTTTCTTGTCCTAACCTCTACTGACAGGCAGCCAGTAGAGCTGCTGTGATGCTGTGATCTCTTAACCTTAGGCCTCCATCTGCAGCAGAGAAGAAAAGAGAATGAGACTTTTGGTGCCATCAGCTATCTGACTGACATCTCTCTCCTTTCCCTGCAGAAGGACAACAGAGTGACAACTGTCCCAAAGGCTCATGTCAGCTCAACAGCCCCATTATCCAATGGCTCAGACTGAAAGTCATCCCAGTACAACCACTGCATGCTGCAACCTGTGAGACCTGTACTGACAGACCAAGGCCAGCCTGACAGTGGGATGAACCTTTCCAGAACATATAAACTGGCATCGATAATTGGGGTTTTTTCAGTGACAGTACCATCAAGAGACAGTCATGGAGACCACAATTTCCTTCCCTGGCTAGTCATCATGCCCCAATGGGGCTGGAGCACACAAGCAGCAGGCACAGCCTGAAATACTTCCAGCACAGAATCTCTGCCCAATGCAAATGTTTCAAAAAAAGGGTTTTTTACTCTCTAATTACCTAATGAATTATTCCTGTGGTTTTATTTTCCCCTTGGCTCTTCAGCTCACAGCCACGAGTAGGGGTAACATAGGCTTGTTTCTCTATGGAGCTAATGACTTTTCCTCTGCTTTCCAGGGATGGTGAAAGTCTAGAAATTCTTCTGAGCATCACAGTACTGCCTTTACCCCTGTGCACACCTCAGGAGGTTGTCTTTCCGTGTCTCCATGGAGGTACCTCCCCCAGGTACGCAGAGAGTTCCTTCACTGAAGATGTTCCATGTAGGCCAGCAAATAATTAGCTAATTAGGTATTTATAACCAATTCATTACTTCAGATGGCAGTGGAAGGGGAAAGAGGAGGGGCAGATAAGATTAGGATTCTCTGGCAGCCCTTTGAGGCACAAGATAATCCCCCTTGTGTACCCAGCATCAAGTAATTACCACACAATACTATACATTATGCTCCATGTCTATTCCCTGGACTGCTCACACCTCAGAGAGGGGAAGCAAGTGGCACCTGTGGTGCAGCAGGCAGGCATGGAATCCACAAACACTGAAGGGAGAGGGAGAAGTGTGCCTGTTGTGGAACATCAGATTGGTTTAGATCAGTAGAGAATGTTTTGGGGATGGAGCAGGGTGGAAGAGACAGGAGTGGTATTTACAGGTAGGTGATGTGTAGGAAGGAGAAGATGCTTAATGGTGCCTACATGGGATCGTGAAGGATGAGGGATGATGGCACTAGCTCTGAGACCAGGCTGTGGAGCACTGGTTAAGCCCTGCTGCCTGACTGTCCAGCTGTGTCACCAGGCACCACATGAGGCAGCTTCTAGACAAGTACATCAGCACAGGGGCACAGCTCCAGCTGCTCACTGGGGATCACAGCCATGCCATGAGTAACTGGCAGCTCTCTGACCTCTCAGGACGCCAAGTCCAACAGCACAGCCACAGAGCCCTGCTGCCTGCCACTGCAACCTGCTGAGCCCTGGAGAAAAGCTCTGGACAGCACTTGGACTTCAAGACCGTGCACTCTCACTGTAGTGCTGCATGTTCCCAGCATTAGGGTTGTGTCACAGAACGAGCTCAGTAGTTCCCATAAACTGTCCTGGTCAGTACATTAGGGAGAGCCAAGTGACATGGGAAGCTGTGCCAGTAATGCTGCGAGAGCGGGTGATGTTTTTCAGATCAATTGATGCTAGCTCCATTTCAGAGCTGGGTAATGGGAGAAGTGAGGCTGCCCTTATGCTGAAATGCAGAACAGACAGAACAGACATTCTCACCAGAATTTTACAGACAGCACGCTTGTTGGGTCAGAATTTGCAAAAATTGATTTTGTCTATGTTCCAAAAGAAAGCAAGTGACGTGCAAAACTTGTCTGCTTTTTTCTTGGGAACATCCTGCCTGCCCATACGTTCTCCATTCTGACTCTCAGGGAGATTATTGATGGTACAAGATTATGCTCTGCACAGCTCCAAGATCATAGCTATTGCCCTCATGTTAGGCCCTCTGGGGTATGTGGGGTCATGACCCAAGAACTGGCAGGTGGTCCCACCACTTGGTGTCTTTTCCATATCACAAAGAATTTCAGCATTAACAGGTTATAAGTCCAAATGAAACCCTATTTTTTTCTTTTATAATTTCATAGTTAGACAGATTCATCTTTCTCTTCCCCTTGCTGCTGGCTGCAGATATGAGACTGGCTCTTCAAAAGCAGGAACACTGAATTTACACCCCTCCAAACATTCAAACATCAGTTGCAATTGCAGGAGAAAGAGGGAGAAAGGCTGAAAGGCCTAAGCATAACAGGTGATGATTTACCATATAGCCTGGTAGCCAAAATAATGAGGTCTCTAAAGCAACTGCATGACAATGGAAATGGGCAGTGCAGCTTTGGGAGTATTCTGTTTTGTGGAACTGGGATGCCCCCCTTTTCCAAAGGGCCCTCTCTGGAGAAGCTGCTATCCACAGCAACACCTGTGCATCTTGCATGACAAATTCTGAAAGGTGCTGGAAAGCCAGTTCTTCATCAAAATCCTGCTGCTGCCTCCTTCCCACCTTCTGCTGCCTCTGCCTGCTGCTCTGCCACTTTACTTTTCTCTTGCTATGCCTACAACTCCCCTCTGCCTCTGTGCTGCTCCTCAGGTTATGTGCACACTTTTCCTGGTCTCCCTCCCCACCGCTGCCCTTCCCCACATCCCCATTTGTCCTTCACTATTGGCAGAGCAGAAGCCATGCTGGCTCACAGTAAGGAGGGGATATGAAAGGGACAGTGACCTTTTCTGAAGCATCCTTTGCAAAAAAGGAAACGCTGCTCGAGAAGAGAATGGAGGAGAGGCTGGGCAGTCTGAAGGAAAAGCAAGGAGGGAGAGCATTGATGAAACAACATTCAGCAACCAAACAGCCTTCCAGGGCATCAAATATGAAAAGGTTTTGCTCTTCAAGGGAAATAAAAGCTACAAACATTAAATATTCATGAGTGCCAGGTGTGGGCTCGGAAAGGTCTTTCCTCCACGCACTCTGACCAGGAGGCCAGGGGAAGGGAGGAAATGAAATGGCCTTGTCTGTGAGCATCCAAAGAAGGAACCTCACGAAACAATGCTCACACAATGATTCCCTGCTGCTCACCCATTCCCTTGAGCAAGGGGTAGAGAGGGGTGCTCAATGGTACCTCGAAGGCAGGGCTGTTTCTGGTAAGATATCCTGCAGGAGCAAAACCATAGTTGCATTCACTACTCAAACACAGCAGGAGAAGGGGGGAAAAGATGTCACAGGGATGAGAAGTGTTGGGAAGGTGAGAGAAGTGCCAGGAAGTGACCTGTCAGAAGGAAGCACAGGCTGAGCAAAGTCTCTGAGCTCCCTCCGGGGTCTGGAAGAAGCAAATCGTCTGTCTCACCCTGGTGGCATCCAGAGGCCCTTCCTGACAAATTGTGCAGACACTACCGCGACCCTAGCTCCCTGCAGACACTTGCCATCAACCCTGATTAGCCTGGCCATCGCAGCTGAGCGGAGCCGTCTGCCGTGTGCCAGCCCCGGCGGGGCAGGACTGGGGAGGAGGCGAGCTCGGGGCAGCCGCAGTCCGCTGTGCAAGGCACGTGTGCCCGGGCACGCCACCGGCTCCCTGCTCAGCATCGCTGTCACCTCGCCTTCTCTCCGCCCGCCTCCTGCCAAGACGAGGACCGACAGCTGAGCTGATTCACTCCCTAGTGCTAATCACCCTGTAATACGAACGGGGGCCTGGCTTAGGAGGGGGTGAAAAACCCTGTTCTTTCTGGTTTCTTATACCTCAATCACCTCTGAGGCTTTAAATCCTCCTCAGCTATAGCGTGAGGGACAAAGCCAACGCATGTGAAGTCAAAAGGAGACAGCGGTTTGAGGCAATCATTCCCTTATTTGGGGTAAAGCAGATGGAGGAGAACATAATTCTCAGCACCCATCTCACCTGCATCATGGACTAAGCCACCAATTGTCATTTTAACTGGAACAAAACCAAATCTCCTTCCCATCAGCACTTGTGACTGTAGCTGGCAGGACATTTTGCAGAATGCAGAGACTGAAGTGTCATTATGTCCCTCAGCCAGGCTGCTTGTCCAAGCGTGCCTTCTTTCCTTCCTCCTCTGCCCCAGGACACATGGCAGTCCATCCAGCTAGCATGTGGTTGGCAGGATTTTCCTGTGCATGCTCCTTTATGGAAATTTTCAGAACCGAGGAACCATTCCAACAGATAGATTGTGCAGAAACTACACAGAGAGTGATATACATTTTTTTTTTTATTTTGCAGCCAACCCCTGTAGTTAAATAATCTCCGCTTGTGTGCTGGTGCTCCAACTTGTGGCCATCCTCACTGATCTCTTGCTGACCTGAGGCTTAGGTGTCATTTCACACATTGCATTCACAAACATCAGCTCAAACGTGGGGCCAAACTACTGCCAGGAGACTGCAATCAGCTGTGGGTCCAACAGTAGACACACTGCCAAGTTCACCAGTATTATAACCCCCAGCTTCCCTCACCACACAGATTTTTTTCCTATGCTACATTCCTCCTGACTGAGGCCTCTCCTGCGAACAACACATGCAAGCTAAAGGAGTTCAGCTGGAAGAGCCAGTGTGCAGCTCCAGCTGCTTTGTCCTCAAGCTGCAAAGCCAGCCTCACTGGCATTGCAGACCATCACCACCTGCTTTGCACCAAGGCAAGAGAGAGCACGTCCAGATGGATGGCCAGACCCAAATTAAATGTACTCTGTGTGGAAAGAAAGGTCCAGTTGACAGTATGAGGTACTGAGAGACCTTAAGCCAGTTCTGCTTCTAAGGAAAACCTGCCCCAGACACACTGGCCTCATTCAGAGAAAAGCAAAATCTTTCCCTGGGTGTCTTTGTCAGGTTGTGGGTGCGTTTGCAGGACACATTTAGAGCTGGGGGTTTAGCACTTGCAGATGGTCAGCCCAACCCATAGCTCAGGAGCACTGGCAAGTTCCTCACCAACTCCCCACTCTTGCCTTACTAACAAGCAAACTTCTAGCATCCCTGCCTGGCTCAGACACCTCATCCGACACAGCCTGTTGATAACAGAACCTCAAATTATCTTTGTTACTCCTCAGTGTAACCACAGAAGATATCAAAACATTACATTTCCAGTACTTACAAGGCTTCAGCCAGTACAAAGAGTTGTTGTTCATTTTCTCAGTAGCATGGGCATACCAAGCCTCATCTCCATACAGTGACTTCCCTTAGAACACTGAATCAAGTTTAAACATTAAGTGCCCCTAGTCCTTACCTTCAAAGTACTCCTCAGCTTAAGCCTGAGGTAGCCAAAAGAGAGACTAAAACTCCAGAAAAAAACTGTTGGCCAGAGCTTCACCCTGCTGGAACAAGAGAGCTTTCCAGAGTAGGTTTAGAGTATACTCATATAAGAGAAAAAAAAACTCTTTTTAACCTTGCTCCAAGGCTGTAGAAACAATTCCCTTGGGATCCAGGGAGTAACACAGATCTCACCTCTTTTCAGTCAGAGAACAAGACACGGACCAGGTCAGGTCATGAGCATCAAAAAGAAAAGTAAGGGAGAAAAAACGCACCACTTAAAACACCTCCCAACAAACATTCAGCTAAAACAACCACCAAAAAGAGAGTGACAATGAAACCAGAGATAAGCTGTGTTCCTTGGAGGGCAAGAAGAGCAAATAAACACACGGGCACTGCAGAACCACAGTACTCAGCAGGCTACCAAAGGGGGCTCAGGTGGTGCTGCCAGCTGATGTGAAGAAGTAAGCTCAGAAGTGAAGCCTCCCAATTGCAGACCTGACCCCAGGCTTGCAGTGGCCTCAAGAAAGAGAGCAAAATCGAGAGCATTTACCTCTGACATTTCTGAAAAAAGAGTGTCCACAGTCCAAGCTTTCCTGTCTCCAAAAAGAGACACCCAAGCTCTGCAGCCGGCTGCACCTTATTATGGATGCTGTAAGCCCAGCTAAGGTTCACAGATAACAACAGAAAACTCCTCTTCCACAAGCAGTCGCATTCCGTATGTGCCACCATAGCACGGTTGGTAGCCACATAAATCCATGACGTGAGAAGAAATGGATGCAGGCAAAGGTCCCAGTCAGCAGCCCCCTTCTTCACTCTCTTGCTGTTATCCTCCTGCAAGCTTTGGACTGTTAAGCAACCTTGTCTTGGAGAGTGATGACAGGTGTCAGATTATTTCTTAGAGAGGTGTCTCTCTGGGGGATTTCTGTCATTCTGTTCTTTTCTGTAATACTGAACATCTAATAAGCAACACCTACTACCACCTGCTACAGTAGTTCATTCACTGATCATCTCATTTTTTTCCCCATTTATCACTGCAATGATGACTGCATTCACTTTCAGCGAAGAGTATTAAAAACATACAGTGCCAGCTTTTTTTTCAGAATTGCAGGAGTCACCCAACACCAGGGACAAAAATCAACTCCAGTGCTGTGGCTGCAAGCCACTTGCCTCCATTCTATAAATATCCGTAAGTTCTTTACACATCTTTAGTGCTGGCTAAGTGGGACAGAATAATGCAAAAAATTATGTAAAACAGCATTAATGCAACTTCTTGTTAAGATTTAACAGGGCTAATTTCCTCTTGCTGTCACTAGCATGAATCATGTTTCTTTCTACTGCAGGCAATGACATGACGTTAGGTGAAATGAGTGTGAACAGGAGAATCGGTCCCAAAATACACAAAGATAGAGAAATTTAAAGTTATGATCGTAAATTGCCTTGCCCACACACGCGAAGTTTAATTTGCATTAGTGTAATATGACAGTATCATTCACCCCATAATACACTGTCATTATTGCTCACATTTCCATGGTATCCATTGCTTGATAGGTCCCATGGGACAGATTTTGCAAAACAGCTCAGCTCCCATTTAGGCAGCAAAATACATGGCTGGGCTTTTGTGAGCACTGTGTACACTGGAGACTGAGCTTGTTTGAACAGGCAGCAGAATTGTCACAATGGGAGCTGTGAGGCACTAAGCATTTTTTAAAATTCTGGCTCTGCAGGTTCCCCTACAGGAGAAGGGAGAAATCAAGATTCCATCAGAGGTCCTTCTATGACTGGTTTCTGTAATGTTTTGGTTTGTTTTTTTCCAGGCTTGCTTTACTTCCAAGTAACACAAATTCTGAAGTGCTATTACAGACTCTTGTGATTTTTATAGATCTTGGGATGTATGGCAGAAACCCTCAGGTGTGAAATCTTGCTATGACTTGAGAATCTCAGATTACAGAAAAAAAAAAAAAAGGAAGAAAAAAAAAAGAGGAGTCTATTCCCCACTACTCTGGGTGGAAAAAAGATATGAGTCACAGGTCTAAAGGTCTGAAAGCTGCAAGAAAAATTAATATAACCTGTGATTGCTTTCCTTTTTCATTTTCCAGATCTCATGGCTTTAAAGCCATCTGAAAAACCTAAAAGCACACAATTTGTGAATTTTGAATACTTGCTGATAATAGTGAAATTAAGTTTCTTCAGAGAAGGAAATATTACTTTTTCCCATGATCTGTGACCACAAAAATTAGAAACTAAGAAATGTACAGTACAGAACAAGGCATTTCCAGGTCTCTATTCCCTGCATTTCAGTGTTTCCCAGCTCCTTGCCATGATGCTACATTAACAAATGAACATAATTTTCATTATGTTTTGGGGTTTTTCTCCCAAATTTACTTTGATTAAACACCTGGCAATACACTGCACACTTGGAATCCACATGAGAAACAGCACTGAGATCAGAAAACAAGTAAATAAAATTGAAGCCTGTCTTCAGTGACTGAAGGCTTAATTTAAGTACAGGAAAAAATTGTTTACTGTGAGTTGTGAGGCACCGAAATATCCAGAGAAGTTGTGGATGCCTCATCCTTGGAAATGTTCAAGGCCAGGCTGAATGGGGCTCTGAGAAGCCTGCTCTAGTGGAAGGTGTCCCAGCCCACGGCTGGGGGTTGGAACAAGATGGTCTTGAAGGTCCCTTCCAACCAAAGCTATTCTAGGCTTCTCTGAAGGCTTCCTCCAGCACTACAAAATGTGGGTGAGGTTACAGACCAATTAGTTTGTTAAAAATCTTCAGAGAAGCATTGATTTGCAAGCCCATCTAGCATATTTGTGAGTCAATAGATCTTTATGCTATCCTTGACTTTGTATTGGTTTTGATTTCCTCCCCTTCCCTCCCTGCCCCACATTACTCTGCATTACCCTACACATAGAGGTGCATCAGGCCTTTGTGTGCTGTGCCTGGCAAACCCTACCCACTTGCCTCCTGTGCATTCCTCTTTCTAGCCCCCCTTCTTCTCTGTTCTCATCTCTATTGATCCTCATTCTGCTCTGCTCCCTTTTCACTGTTTCCCTTTATCCTGAGCATGCCCATCTAATTTAGGGCTTGACCGACTTGACAAAGAGCTGCACATACAGGATAGTGGAGCTCTGAGTACAATTCTATCTCTGATCTGTCCCCCTCTTGGAGGAAAAGCAACCTTTAATGGCATGCTTCAGGCATAAATCACATTGCTTGAGTCAGTGCTTTGCTCCATTTGGTTGGGAAGGGGGGACATAGAACTCGACCCAATTGGCCAAGTCCACTCCCTGTCAGCTTTTCTCCATCCTTTCCCTGCCCACCTGTCTGGGACAGAGCCTACAGAAAGCTGGCAGCTTCCCCTTTAAATACATTTCAGTCACAGCTTGACCAGGGAATGGAAAGGGCTTTGCGACCTCTTAACTTTTTTGTATGGGTGCTGCAAGAGAACATTACTCCCATGCCTTTACTAACCTGCTCAGGCTAAATCTGTGTGTATACACATTTGCACATTGTTGTGAGTGTGGTTTGTTTGTCACTGAGATGTGATAATAAATATTTACAGAGTACCTTACACAAAGAACTGTGAGTGGGGTAAGTTTAAATATTTGGAAAAAATCAACAGTATCTCGAGTTTCAGCTATTGCTTCACAAATAAAGCTTGGG
>VYZT01055089.1:15027-57998 GCA_013400735.1 Pomatostomus ruficeps | reverse complement strand
CTCCAACGCTGGCACCTCCCCCACGGACTGCGGGTGGCTCTGCATCCCTCATGGACCCCATGGACTGCAGGGGGGACACCCCGCCTCACCATGGGCTCACCACAGCCTGCAGAGGAATCTCAGCTCCAGAGCCTGGAGCACTTCCTCCCCCTCCTTCTTCACTGACCTTGGTGTCTCCATGTTGTTTTCCCTCACATGTTCTCACATCCTCCTCCTTCTCTAACTAAAGGCAGCTGCGTGCACACTTTCTTTTGATTTTTCCTTAAATATGTCATCACAGAGGCATAACCAACCTTTCTAATTGGCCCAAACATGGCCAATGGCATGTCCATCACCTTCAGAGCCATCCGAGATTGGCTCTGCTGGAAATGGTGAAGAATTCCAGAAGCTTCTCACAGAAGCCATCTTTATGGCCCCCTCCCCACTACTAAAACCACAAGTCCCTACCTGGGTGTTGATGTGGAAACGTCCAAGGTGAACACTGGGCCACCCGGACCCATGACAGCCCTTTGAACATGGCCAAATATCTGCCTTTGGGATTTACCACTCCCACTGCTTGCCTCTCCCCACATATCTCACACCCACAATCTTGACCTCAATCTCCCTCTGCCCTCTACTGTCACATTTCCCCCCTTCTTTGGGAGCACCTGCAACACCTCCAGCTTGGTATCATCAGTACGTCTTACTAATAGACTTTCCTCTTGCTTCAGATTAGTAATGAAGAACTTTAAAAAGACATTAAAAAATATTTATGACCAAAGGTCCCATTAATTATGTTTATTGTACCCCACTAGGCACCTTCTTCTAATGCAGCTCTTTCCCATTTATCACAAGCCTTTGTTTACAGCCTCTTCACTAGTTTTCAGCCCTCAAGTCAATGCTTCCTCTCCCAGGGAATCCAGATTCTTTCTCCTTTTTTGTTTTAATTAATGGCAGGATGTCTTTCTTCCAAAACATTCTCTGCATATAACCACAGATTTATGTAGCAAGAAAAATGCATAAAGGTTTAACCACAGAGTGGAAATTCAAACAGCAACAATTTAATACAGGTAAAGTTCTATATTGACAAAAAGAGTAAACAGGCAGTGTCAGGGCAGGGACAGCCAGGGGAAATTCAATGGCATGTGCTCTGCAAAGGTCAGGAAAGATGATGGAAAGCATCTCTGGTGCCTCTGCGTGGACAGAATAGGTCCCTGATGGGTCAGTTCTGATGTGGCTCACACTGTTCCTCCCTGGGGCAGCTCTGGCTGTTCCAGGAGATAAACAGGAATAATAGAAAGCTTCAAGTTTCTGACAGGGAAGCTTTCCTCCTGACCACCTTTATCCAGCAATTAAAATGGCAGACACCCGTAAGAGTTAATTGGATGTCATTCCAGATGTTTCCATTTGCTTCCAAGGTTAAGTCTACCCTGCTAACAGGGATCAGTCTCTCAAAGCAGTCTTTGAGCACAATCTCTTGGCAGGCCTGATGAAGCAGGGAGGAAAGGAGGCTACACAATGTGAGGATGGTGCTGCTCTCACATAGCTGCCCATATCTTCCGAGAAGGGGTGAGCCTGCCATGCACAGCCTCCAGGCCACCCCCTTACAGAAAGGTCCTATCCCAGGACTAGGGCTGGCTGCCAGCCCTCTCATCTTTGGAGAAGGGCCAGAGAAATAGAGACAGACTGGGGAAGTTGTTTTGCTGACAGTGAATAGCCAAAAGCTTCTCTTAACCCTCATCTTTATCATTCCATGATGGACCTGTTACATTCCTGGCTGTTCTCTTAGTGCCACAACCAGTGGCTCTTTTGCCTGGCCCTCTCCTGCCACATTGGGCACATGGGACTGTGCAGGAAGCCTGATCAGGGAGATTATGGAGAACAGCAAAGAGACTTCCTGCCATTCTGTAAGACTGAAAAACTTGCAGAAGAAATTCCTAAAATCTCCCAGGGTTGCACATGGGAGCCACTGCCTTTGCACAGGGAATAGCCAGGAACATCACAGTGACACAGTGGGCTGAGTTCAGTGCTCTTGCACCCCCTGATCCTAATGTCATTGCAGCCTGTCTGCCAGTTCACTTCCATCCACCTGGATACCACCACTGCAAAGCCTGAGCCACCTCTGCCAATGTTTTGGGCAGTTCAATAACAACAGTAACACTTGCTTCTTCAGGGCTGCAAGGGGATCAACACTGATAAATAAAAAACCAAAACAAAACAAGGAGAGGCAAAGGAAAAGAAGGCGAGGAAAGAAAAAGTTCAGCACTACCAAAAAATGCAAAGCATGGTAGAGAGTCTGGTCATGTTCCTGTCCTCTGGGAAGGGAAGAGGCGAGGGTCATGGAGGGATCACCTCACTATGGGCACAGTGTGAGTGTGTGGCACATGTCCCAGGGCTGCAGCAGCTCTGTGTCACACACAGACTTGAGCTGGGGCTGTGTCACAACCATAACAGCATTGCTGAACAGCGGCTCAGCTGCTGACACATCCAGGCTCAGGCACAGCCCTGGCAGCCCCAGGCCCAGCGGTGCTCAGCCTGGCTCATACACATACAGCAGCTCACAGAGGGGACAGCTGGCACAAAAGAGGGAGTACAAAGCACAAGATGAGGAGGAAAGAAAAATGAGTCGGTGCTACATGCCCCGAACCTGTAAAGGCTTGAAACATTTTCAGATGAGAGGATCTGGAAGGCCTTATGAAAGCCTGAGCAAACTAACTCCCGTTTCCCCAAGCTTATCCTTCTCCAGACCTCACACACAGTGCTTTTGAGGCTACAGACATCATTCAACCTGTGATGTCCTTCAATAAGAGGAAGAAAAAACACTTTCATTTACTGCATATTTTTCACCTTCAGTTCCTGAAGTTCCATCAACTTGGCCATGCACAAAGGATGACCAGGGCAGATATGCTGGGAGACTCTTGTTTTCCTGCCCATCCAACAACGCCTCTTGGCCCTATGATGGGGAAAAGCCTGCACACACTCTACAGAAGCCTCTATTCACTTTGTACCTGAACCCTGCTGGGACAACACCACCACAGGCAGCCTCATTGATCGTGTATTCCCCACATGCCAAGTGGAGAGGTGTGAGAGGGAAGCACAACTTACTAGGCACGCGGTTGATAGCTTTCAGGGGTCTCAGGACACGGACAGTACGGATCGCAGACAAGTTAATGTTTTGGAGATCCAGAGAGTACTCCACCATCCTGCAGAAGGGGAAAGAGAGGGAAAAAGAGAGAAAAAGAAAGTTTAAAAGAATCCAAAATTTTGATTTGAGCCACAGATTTTTCATTTCTTCATTGAAGAGTTTCTGGAAGTCACAGGAATGAAGCCTGAGTCTTTGGAAGCAAACCTGAAGTCTCCATGAGCCCTCTGGGAACAAGCCCAGAGCCCACAGCTCCTCTGGCAGAAATCCCAGCAAGCAGTGAGCGCATTCCACATGGATGCAGGCCAGGAGCTATGCTAACTCGGACCTGCCGCGAGCGTCAGGGGAGGAAGGAGCCGCGTGGAGATGCACTGGCAAAGAGCATGCACTCCTGGCCAGGGCACGCACATGGGGTGGCCACTGCACACGAGGCCAGCAGGAGGGGGCTGTGTGGCCAGTTTTGGTGAGAGTTACTTGCAGCACAGGGGGGTGCTGCCCATGTTCTCCTCATCTCCCACTGCAGGAGGCAGCTTCAGATAACCTGCTCTATCTCACATAGAAACAAACCCTCTTACTTAAAGCCCTAACTGCACTGACTAGGTGGAAAGGCTTCCCCCAGGGCTGTGAATCACTCCTTTCTGACACCAACCAAAAGGGGAAAAGCCTAATTTTAGGACATATGCTAGACCTTAGCTCTCCTAACCCAACAAAGTGTGCTCTAAATAACCTCAAAGCGCAAATAGGTGTGACTAATGTATTGGCTTTGCTGCAAGAGCAGCAGGTGCAGGTGACAAAAAGTGACCTGGCCCAGCAATCCTCAGTCCAGTGTTCTCTCCTCACCCAGTATGGCAAATGTCCTGTCTCTTTGAAAGCACGGCGAGAAACTATTATACTGATAATTTATGCTGGCCAACAATTTCCACCTGAGGACCTCAAAGTATCTTTCATGTTTTCATGAACAGAGGTGCACGAGGCCTCCAGGAAGATGTGGGTCATTTTCACCAGCTTCCCTTGGATAACCCTGATCTGCAGATGGGATCAAGAGAGTGACAAAGATGGCAGGTGAAATAGCAGCAGAGTCAGGACAGGAGCTGCTTCTACTGAATCTTTTCTCAGACAAGAATAATGAAACTACAAAAAGTTCCCTTTTCCTTGGCCTTTTTCCAAGACTCAAGAGACAGGGAGGGATTGGGGGGAGAGCCTTGTGTTACTGCACCCTTTCTCAGAACAAAAATATTATAATTTATACAGAAAGACCCACAGGTCAACTTAAAGTTGACCCAAATCCCTCTGAGCAGAAATCACCAAGAATTGAGAGAGCTAAAGTGAAATACTGAGAGGGAAATGGGGTACAGCCAGTGTGTGAAAAAATAATCAGGGAGAGGCATTGAGTGAAATGGACCAGTGGACTGATCCTGCTATTAATTGCCCTCCATTCAAGAGGACCTTCAAGAGCTAATGCCTGGTTATCTGTCTACACCTTTCACAAAGGGGACTTGCCAGAGTGATAGATTTTCAAACACAATGGGGTAAACCTGTCGAAGTGTTGTGATTATCCTCTCTCATGCTCTCTTTCTTTCTCTCCCTCATTCCTTTCAGTCTGTTCTCTCACATACTTTTAGGGTAATTGCATGAAATAATTCTTCCTCTGAAATGCAGCGGCATTCATTTACCTCCCTGGAGCTGTCAGTTCCACATATACCAAGTGCAGAAGAAGAGACAAGGCATTGCATGCAGGTAATCAAAATATTCCCACCCCCCCAAAAAAGCCCCGACCCCAAACCAAGCAGAAATATTCAACTAGCCTACAGAAAGAACTAATGATAGATAGAGGCTTAGGATCCATCAGATGAAACCAGGAAGGTATGAAAGGAGGAGGAACACACACAGATATAAATGCATGGATATGACTCCAGGACATACCTGTGTGGTGCAAAGGCACACAGTGAAAGGGCCTTGAGAAATGAGAAGTCCTGAAGGATATTGTGGCCCTCAGAGAAACCGAGCACAGGGGGAAAGCACAATGCTAGGGCTGACATTAAATCAATGGGCAGAGGTGACATCTTTTCTTAGCCTTAACCATGCAAGATTAATTTTAAAATGTTTACAAACAATTTGGATTTTATCCTCTTGTGGCTACAGCATGTGAGTAACCTGAACCAGGTGCACATCACTGCCCTCTCCTAGCTGGAATGAGTTTGCCACCTATGTAGTACAGTCCCTGTGTCACTAGAAAATTATTAATCCTCAAAGTAGTGACTGTGGGTCCTTTCCGCACAAGACAAATGCTGTCTTAACTCAGCTCTGTGGTTCAGACAGCAGCAAGCCAACCTCCTGCAGCCCTCAATGGCCACAGATTCACAGATTTGCTGCCATTATGTTCCAGTGTAGCCAGACAAAAAAAGCTGAACACACAATCACACTGCCAGGGAAAACAGCAGGCTGTTCCCAAGGATGGGTTAGAAAAGGGCAACTGCTGAATCTTTTAGAGCAACTTGTAACGAAAATGAACTCAGCCCTAGGAGGCCCTAGGGCTTCAGCTTGATTAACAGACCCCTTCTGTCTACAGTTCTTCTTGAGGCCTCCTGGTCTTGGCTGTAATAACAGAGAAATCCAGGATGTTTAAATCCCTGTGGATGAGATATGACTTTTGTAGTCACACAGATTGTATCCAAACAACTTCAAGGCAAAGCCAGTGCAATTTTGCATTAGGGCCTCTCATTTTCGCCTTTTCGTTCCTAGTGATCACTTCTGCATCAGCTTATGTTCACGCTTCTCTTTGTGCAATGGTAACATGCCCACACCATGCAGATAACCAAGGTGCACTGATTACCAAAAACCCACCCATCTTCTGTGCAGGTAAAACTGATAAATCTAAATGTTGCCTCCTTTCTCTGATGAAATTGGATCTCTAAGTGACTCTGCTGGAGTCTCCAGGCATCTGCAGCATATCAGGGATTGCTAGCCCAGCTCTTTTTGTTATTATCATTCTCCAGTCAGCCCTGCTCCCTACAGCCTGGAAACCATGGACACTTAACCCACTCTAAGTTTGGACTGTATCCCATCTCCTAATGCCATATGTGGCGGTGATATCAGGTTGACACAGAGTCAAAAGGACTCATCACAAAAAGTGATCAGTCAGAAACTGTCAGCAGGTTTATGTCAAGAGGTTCACATTTCCTGTGTCTAGAGATCTTGTGATGGTGGGTCAGGTGCACTGTGCTTATCTGGACTCTCAGGCACGTGGGCTTTGGATCCTTATCAGACCAGCAACCTGCAGAACCCTGCATTTGCTGGGTGTTTGTAAACCAAGAGCAAGGAAATGTTACAGCCATAACAAAATGGCTGCCACCTATTGAACTCCAGGAGATTCCCAGGCTCCTTGTCCTTGCTTTGCAGCAGCTCAATGCCATGAGCAAGGGTAGCCCCCATGACCTGACTGCCCTTCATCTTGCTCTCCTCTCTTTCTTGGCTGCTTAAAGCATGTCTTATTAGTAAACACCATAAATTCTTTATCGTCTAGGGGCATTCAGACAAAGTCCAGGATGTGAGAAGGGGAGGAAAGAAAAAAAAATCTATGCTGGTTGTGAGTCCTTTCCCTTTATCATGAGGGAACAGGGTAAAATGCATCCTTTCTGAGAGAAGCAGCAGCTCATTTCTGGCACCGCTAAAGTATTTTGCGGCCTCTGGCGTGAGTGGGTGAGTGGAGGGACAGGTTCAGAAGCTTAAACTATGCTAAATCAGACAAACTTCTCATCTGTGATGGAATTCGAGCACTGAGCTGTCAAGATAATTGAATATGTACAGTAATTCTTCTTCCCTTGCTAGAGGTTTTCTTCTTCAAAACCTTCCACATGAAACTCTTCTGGAAGGAGAGGGGATTGGCACATGCAGTGTCCTCATACCACACAGCTCAAGACTGATGCATGTTGGGAACACTCTTAGGGTGGGAAATAGAACAGGGGCACTGGCTGCATTCATGGGGTTATCCTGCAGAAGCAGGGGGATGCCTGGTAGGGAACACCTCTCCACTCGGGCTCTGCCTCCCTCCCCACTCTCAGGGCATCCCACCTGCTCCCTGTCTCTTTACATCCCTCTGACCCACACCCGCCTGAAACATTTCCATCTCTCATTTCAATCTTTTTTTTAAATTCCCATTTTCTCCATTTGCATCTTGACTTTCCTTCATATTTTTCCATTTAGGTAAATCTGCTCAGCTGAACACACAAAGGACCTGGGGTTAAACAGAGATGAGACCAAGCTACTGCAGGGAACAAGTGAGCAATTTGTCGGCACGCTGACCCTGTCCAGAACGTGCCTGGTCTCATGTACCTCTGTCCCATGTCAAGCCACTGGAGCAGACAGCAAGTACCCAGGGACAAGGGGCATGGAAACCTTCAGTGCTCATGAGGCCTCGACAACACCAGAATAGCTTCATCAGCCACAGCTTGGCACTTATTTTGTCCTCTGCACCTGTGAGCTGAAGAGTGGGCTTGGATCTGCCTTGGCACTGGATAAGAGCAGTGCTCATTGTCCAACAGCAGAAATGCACAGCCAGCGTGGCTCTGTGCCAGGCACAGGAGGGCAGAGTGACCAGGGGGATGGAGAAATAAAGCTAAGACACTCTAAAACAGACAGAGCAAGAACATGAAAGCCATGTAAAGAGACCACAAAATTCAGACTTTATCTGCTGCACATGTGACCCAAGATAATATACTTGTGCAATGCCTGGCCAGCTGCTACCTCACAGTTACATTCAATGAAATCCATTATTAAAACAGTTCAAACATTACCATTTACCTCTTCATATTTACATCTCCTTATACCTTTATTAAATACTTATTAACTTTCCTAATCTTGGTTTCTGAACTTCTATTTGCTGAAAATTAGCAGCCAAGAAATGGCATTTAAAATGTATTCTGAAATCATTCATGAAAAATACTGAGGCAGTATTTTTCTTATGACACAAAGCCAATATGTTTCTGTCAAATTCAAAAGCTGCCTAATTCCCCTTCTCTGATAGAAGTTTTCAATTGAGATCTAATTAACTGCAGTCTAATCAATTCATTTTTTTTGTCAAATAAATTTAGGTTTGGCACTGAAACCAAAAACTTCATGGCTGTGACTTTCTAGCTGTTATTTCAGATTTGCTATGAGTCTCTGTGGGAAGTGAAGCTTTTCCTGCCTGTGGACTTCCGTTTTATCCTTACATCTATAAGCACCTGATGTGACGAGGGCAGAAGACTTTGATTGGTCTCTGCTCTGAATTCCTTCAGTTTCTCAGCTATGTCAGGGCTGCTGTGTACCTATACCATGGCTAGATGGGATTTAATCAATGTCTTCTGTGTACAGGAATATGCCTTTCTGTCCTCAGCTCCTTGATTTGGCAATCAAATTTTAAAAACTGGAATTTCTACCACTTTGAAGATCTAGAACATAAGAGTCCATAGGAAAAACATAAGACTGTCAGTTTTCCCTGACTGATATTTTATTCAGATATCTGTGCCAAAAGCTGGACCTGACATCTCTTTATTTACCAGAATGCCTAGCCCCTGATATATGAGTCATCCCACAGCTCAAATCTTCCACCTGAAGTTTGTGGGGTGGTGGGACACTGATTTACCCCTAAATTCTTCTGTTTCAGTCATATACACCAGGATAAGAAGAAGGTCTCACTGCCTCTGCTGTGGCTTCAAGAACTGTGGCTGCAATACAAAGAAGGAGCAAAGCTGGTACTCTCGCTGGACAATGCACTCCACTGGTCTTGTATCTCCCCTCTTACATTATTGAGCCATCCTGGGGAAAGGAAATTTAACAAAGGCATGTGCATGGCTAGATCTGCTCCTCTGTGGCCAGAGGTATAGCAATGGTCAGGGAACATGGAGAACAGGGCTGGCCAGGCTACCCCAGAGACTCCACCAGCTGAATCTGTGCTGTGGGAAGGGAAGGCAGGCAGTAAAATTCACTTACTGGGGTTCACAGCTGCCTGGATAGTGGGGACCACCAGCACTGGAGTAACCGCAGTGAGGCAGGAGGAAAAGCACACAGACAGGCAGGAAAAAGAGAACACAGACAAAGGTCTGGAGCATGGGGCACATGTGGCATTCAAGACACCTCCTGTCATCCCTTGCTTAAGGCTGGACATGCCTGAGCTTGTACACCAGGAGACCTGGAAGATTAATCCGATCCCTTGTAAATCCATCTGGACATATTAGAAGCAGAGCCAGGAGATTCTGATGAGACCTGCACAAACACTGGACGAGAGAGGAGGGCTACTGCTTCCACTCAGAGTCTGCAGCCACAAGATGCACACATACCAGCACATGCAGACAGGCTACTTGCCAGCCCAGCAGGCTCCCAGCCAGGACCTATTTTTTTTCAGATTTCTGCCCCATGCCTGCCATTTTGCTCTACAGCTGGAGCCACATCCTTATTTTCCCCAAAGGTCCAGAGGGCTACGGCAAAAGTTAAAGACTCTTTCATTATTTGGACCTGATCTTTTGCTATATGGACATCGTCATGCAGGAGGCATAGGGCTGCCAGGCAGATCCCAGAACTGACCCTCCTATCAGCTCACTTGGGGTAGATAGACAGACAGACAGATATAGGTATATATACCCAAAGAACAAACTGTGCATTTGCACCCATTTTGCACAGTTTGGTGCCTCTCAGGCAAGGCTTCAAAATGCCCCCTAAAGAGATGAGCCAAAACCCTTTCAACATCTACCACAGAAAAAAAGGGAATATCACAGTAGGCCTCCAAATTGCTCTGCAAACCACAGTGTACTAAGCTAAGTAGTCCTGCTTATCTCTTTTAAATTTAGAGCTCATTATGCTGCAAAAAGACAACTCTCTGCTGACACGAAAACTGAAAGATAGAAGTAAAAAAAAAAAAGTGCCTTGCTAGTAAAACAAGAAATGCAAAAATTACACTCTTTTTTCCCCATTTATAAAATATAATAATAATAAAGACTCTATAATTCTATTACTAAAAAGACATTTCCTCTGGGAGTGATAGATCAATTACTAATTACACAGTCAGCTCCTGAGCTGTGATGCTTTGTGTTCTTAAAAAAATAACCTGCAACTCTCCCCCCTCCAGTACAAAATATTTTTTTACTTTTTTTTATATTGCTGTGCAAGCAAAAGCCGCTGAAAGCTTCCAGAGCCTGTGAGACTGGTCCCTTGCTGCCTAGAATGTGATTATTTCACACCCTGGAACACTCAGATTTCTCTCCAAACTCTGTACTAAGAGAAAATGTCAGAGTTTCTTAATAGTTTCAGAGACATGATATGAAAAGACATAAGCAGGTTTTCACACTGTGATAAGGAAGCCAGAAGGACTCGCCAAGCTCAAATGACTGAATATGGGTGATGGGGCCTCACTTTTCAAAACCAAGAGTCAGAACACAGGCTCTGAGCTCTGTATTTCACTGCTTAGGGGGGAAAAAAAAAAAGAAGAAAAACAAAAAAGAGTGTCTGCATTTCGGTCCTGTGAGCCTGCTGGTTTTACTTTTTTGTGTTTTGTTTTTTGGTTTTTTTTGAATAAACCTAACGTTCACATGGTAGGGGATTAGTTTTCAGGAAGGCAAAAAATCAGAGGCAATAATTGAGAACT
The DNA here is from genome assembly GCA_013400735.1 of Pomatostomus ruficeps. NCBI lineage: Eukaryota > Metazoa > Chordata > Aves > Passeriformes > Timaliidae > Pomatostomus > Pomatostomus ruficeps. The sequence goes on along the minus strand of VYZT01055089.1, from coordinate 47,259 downwards.
ACCCATTACGCAGGCAGGGTAGCTCTGCCTCCTTGTTTTGATTCTTCTCTGGTGTGATTCATTTCGTTTTGATGACTGCTTTCATTTCAATATGTTGCACATCTAGGGATAGTTTTACTGGGAGAAAGCAAATGAAATAATAAGTATCATTAAGGAGGAAAAAGCTAGTGCACGTTCGAGGGAGGGCTGTGCTGCTGCTATTTCTACCTTTGGTTAAGATGCTGTTTAGCCAGCTGCTTGCTGGTTTCCATCTTTATCTGATCACTACTTGAAGCACCTAATTGCTATATTTATTACAGTTTTCTTTGAATTGCCATAATTTTATAGAAACTTCTATTTGGCATCGAACATTAGCTAACTAGGATTTTCTGAGCATTCTGCTGTTTACCCTGCTGCTAATAAGTATTTAATGATCTGAGATTTTAAAGTCATAACTATGCAAATTCTGGCCAGGTCCCTGAAGGACTGTAGTTAATTAAAAGCAAAGAAAAAGCAGAAGATTGGCAACACACTTCCCCATCTTGCGAGATCAAGGCCAGTTGGCATGTTTCAGGCTAAGAGGCATCTTCCCAGTGTGGAAGGGCACCATGCAGTGATGGATTTATTTCCTGGAAACAGGTGGGCATTTGAGGGTGGGGGGCTGGTACCTCACATCTTTCAGAGAGCTGCCAGTTCCCTTTCCTAGGCTAAAATTTAGAGCTATGAACTTGGGATCCTAAGTGCTTTCCATGTAAGGAGAAAGTTGGTGTTCACAGTGATGCTGCACACGTTTGAAAAGAGCTTGGATGGATGAATTTAGGAAGCATCATCACTCCAAGTTTATGGAAAGAATGCCATATCAAAAGAATTATGGGGAACCAAACTCAAGGACAGTGGATAACTATCAGAAAGAGAATGTAGAAGTAGTATCTCAGTTAACAGAAATGCTTTCCAGATTCATGGTGTGGAAGCTGCATAAAGCACTACTGAAGAAGCAACTAGCCAAAAGGCACAGGGAGTGAGAAGAAATGTTCTGCTCAGCCTAGGGCACTGTCAGGCTTGCCTGAGAAGAGATCTTCAGCTGTACAAAACCCTCTCCAAAGGCTCCACAACTACTCAGAAAGGAAAGGATGCTTTGGAAAAGAAACGGAGATACCAGGAGAACTGTGCTGCCATACTATAGGTGAAATTAAAAAGCAAATTTAGGAAGGCTTTCAGACTTCAAGGACAGTATTTGCCCATGATGATGTATTTTGAAACTAATTGTTTCTTTCTTGCAGAGCACTGGGCTAATCCTGTGCAGAAATATTACTAGCCTTTCATTAGAAGAAAAATTAGGTTTTAGAGAACTGAGAGAAAGACTAGTCAGAAGATTGTTAAATGAAAGACCAAAGGGGAAAGTGATAAAACTAGGAAAAGAGTTAATTCTTATAGAACCTCCATGTCAAGAACAAAACTAATCAAGGCACTAAAAGATGCAAAGAGGAGAAAAATAGTGTCGCCTATACACCAGTGCCAGAGGCCTGAGAAATAAAGAGAATACGAATTGTTCATTTTATGAGCATAATGCCTAAATGGCATTAGGAAGGCCTGGTGGGAAAATCTGCATGAAAGGAATATTAAAATCAAGGATTTTAACCTAGTAGGGAGGCACAAGTGGACAGAAAGAGAGGGGGAGTAACACAGTCAAAAATGGCATTTTCTAGTATAGAATCAGTGACAAAATACTTACAGATTAATTTTCTGCCATATAGAGAATTCCTCCTGCCTAGAGAAATGGGCTGAGAGGAGCCTCATGAAATTCAACAGATGAACACAAGGTCCTGCATTTGGGCTGGACTGATTGATAGTGGTGCTGCTGAAAAGGATCTGCCGGTCCTGGGGGACAGGTGACACACAGCCCATGCAGAGAAGGACAGTGACACACCATGTGACCACACATGTCTAAAATAGCACATTCACATTCATTTTTGGCCCTCCAATAAAAGAAGGTATTGATAAATTAAAGTAATTTCAGTGGAGGGTCACCAAGGTGCTCAGGGTTGGAGCATTTGTCCTGTGAGGAGAGGCTGAAGGATGCGGGCTTGTTCAGCTTGGAGAGGAGATGGTTTTGGTGGGACCTAACAGCAGTTCCTTGGCACCTACAAGGCAGTCAGTGAGGAGATTAAGCCAGAATCTTCACAGTGCCGCATGGCAGGAGAACAAGACACAACGAATGTAAACCCAACGAGGTAAGGGCGGTTCAGAGAAATCACAGAGTTACATCAGCAGTGAGGCTGGGATGGTGAGAGATGGTGCTGTGTCCATCTGTGGTGGTGGTCAAGACTTGACAGGACAACTCTAACTTGAGTTCGCTTTTGACCCTCCTTTGAACAAGATTGGAGTGGAGACCCCACAAGGCCCTTTCTAACCCTGATTATCTGTGACCCTGTGAATGTGGTTAGGTATGTCCAGATCATGCCAGAAGACAGGCTGACTAGCTCTTGATAGAAGCATTCTCCCTACCCACCTCTAAGAATTATATTTGAGGAGTGCATTGGGGGTACCTAAATCTCCTTGCAAATTCCCAGCCTTACAAATCACAGAAAATTGCATTCAAGAATGGAAGACAGAGAGATTGTCTATTAAATTCTTTTTAAAAAAATACTACAAAAATTGATTACATATGTTATGTCCAAATCATGTAAGGTTATAAACAGTACCAGATATATTTGGTGGATTAGAGAGGCCATATTCATGAATTTGAAACTACACAGAAATAGCCATAGAATCATAAAATCATTTAGATTGGAAAACGCCTTTAACATCACTGAATCCAACTCAGCCTAGCTAAGTCCACCACTAAACCCTGTCTGTAAGCACCAGTCACATCTACATGACTTTTAAATAGCTCCAGGTGTCAAACTAGTCAGACTTCAATTCATAATCTGTGGAGTAGTCAAGTGGTTTAGGAATATTTATCAAGTATCCAAGAAGCTTCAGTAGAGACAAGAAAGGTGAACAGGCTAGAAAGATAGTACAACATAAGTGAAAGAAAAACCAGCAACATAATAGCAGGAGAGCGCAAGGTGATAGCAGTGAATATAAATTAGGAGGTGGACTTGTAGAAACTGTGTAAGAGAACTGAATTAGCACATAAAATGGCATAAGTTTTGGAACAAGAAAACAGAATTGTCACTAACAGTGTAAAAAAGGCAGAAAACATCAGTATAAAAAAAAAGTCCTCTGAAGAAGGTCAGATGATGTATGTGCACCATTGATCATAATGAGCTCATTTCAGCTCCAGCTGTGATCAAGTATTTTAGGCTGTGCCTAAATAGGGATTTTTTAAGATAAGCAAGTCTGGACAATTTGTATGAAAGAGTTTTAAAAGAGACGGCAAGAAAAGATCTGGACCATTACTGAAAATTTTTGATTAGACTCAGAAAACTGGGAAAGCATCCAAGGGTCAAAGGAATTCTGATGTTGTGCCAGTACACAGTGATCTCAGTGACTGGACTGATGCTGGTGACAATACACTAATGAAATTGTCAATATGCATCCTAGATAGATTATGGATTAAAAGTGGATGACAAAATTAACCATATCCAATACAAGTTCAAGGAAAAATAGACATCATCAAACTAATGTGCTATAATTTCTTATGAGATTACAAGTCTGGTTCAAACAAGTAATTAGGTTGATATGGCTGGAATGATATGTAATCATCATGACATAGATTAGCTGGAGAAAAACTGTCTAAGTAATAAACCTCACATGCAACACTAAATGGGGATTCACTTGTGAGCAGATGTACTTCTGTAAAGCACAATTCTTGCCACTTTGTTCTTTATTTATTTATCACAACCTGACAGAAAACTAAAAAAGGCACTGATGGATTTTGCAGTTGAGGCATATTTTTGGGAGAACAGAAAAGAAACTAAGATGACAAGTCAGGGATAGAACAGCATAAACTGCTTTGGAAATGCAAATAATATGTATTCCAGCGTGAAAAAACGGAACCAACATACATCTGTGAACAAAGTTTACTGTTCCTACTAATAGGAAGGGGTTTTCTCTCTTCAGAAGAGGAGACAGGAAAAAAACCCCAACCAATCAGGCTTGGAGGCAATGATGAAAGCAGCTGAATTAATTGATATCGAGATGCTGTGATGGAATGCACAGGCTACTGTAATACTTGACTATAGGAAACAGGAAATTTCAGGCAGGAATAGAGAGACAATATTATAGCCAAAGGCACTGAAGCAGACTGAAGCACTGACACAGTACTGTGTCTTGTTCTGAAGTCCACCACTTTTAAAAGCTGTTGAAGAACATCACAAGAGTATCTCAAAATACCAAAATATCCAAAATGCCATTCCTCACACCAAAGGTAAGGTCAGGGTGGGATTTGGCCACAGTTTGAGATCTACATGGTCAACTCCACCGAGATAATGGAGAGAGGTAAAGACAGGATTCTGTGAAAGATAGACCAGCCTCTCCTCAGCCAATGGACTTCGAGCAACAAGTTCAAGAGATTTTGGGCATATTTTGGGGACACGCCTGTAATCACAATCACCCCCACCAGCCACATAGTGAGGTCCTCTGCCCCTCAATTTACCTAACATGTCCCAGGGATGCCACAGAACTCCCACCACAGACGGTTAATTACAGCACTTGCATCATGAAAGGCAGAACAACCACTCCACACATGGAATTCATGCCCCCACAGTCAGGGGGACACCTAGGTCAGATATATAAAGGGATGATATCTCCCTTCCTAGAGGGACAGTGGCACCATCTCCAACCACGTGTGAATGCAACTCTCACAGAATAGAGCAAGCAGGGGAAATTGTTCACTCTTTTATTGCTAGAGAACTGCCTGGCTTAAAAATTTGATGAGTATGAGCCCAGAAACAAGTGACTCTTCCCCTAAATTCACACACATATAGACTCTGGCTGACATTTCCAATCTGATTAGCTTTCTCATTATCTCAATTTTCAAGCCATCGTAGGCTCTCAACTTGAATGAAACTGCCCTCTGAAGTTGCCTCAGTTCAAGCTCTCCAAACGCACCCATCACTGTGGGAAACAAATGACGACAGACAAGAGCTAATCACAAATGGAAGGGAAGAGGGACTCCCACCAGGACAGCTGGTGTGATGAGCACAGTCTGCTTGAAACGTCTGGGAACCTGCAACCTCCTGTCACCAGTGAGCAGTTGGGAACAGGAGCACCGACAAGCTGAATCTGCAGCCCTGGTTGTTTGTGCACCCAAGGGCATTGGCACTCTTCAAGCCAAATTGCCTGATATGATTTTTGGAGCTCTGAGGGGAACGATGAGGGAGAGGATTGACTTTTAACTGTTGTTTTGGTTTTTTCCCTAACCCTTTCAGAAAAAAACCATGTTGAAAGTGGTTAGGGGAGGGAGTGTGCGAGAGAGGAGAAAGTTCTGGTGATGTCAGCTCCTATCGCCATGGAAACCAAACATTTTTAGTGACAATGGAGTCTTCCTCCTTGAGCTGCTGGGTTGCGTGGGGAGCAGGGGCAAGCAGGGCAGGGGCACACGAGGGAATTCAGCTAACTAAAACTACAGCTTCTGGCTTTCCAAGGAAGTGAGGAAATAACTACAAATGATTGCCTCAATACACGGTTTATGTAACCAAAACACCGTCTGGGGCAATAGCAGCAAATAGTCATTATGCTCTTTGATAAAATGTGCTGTCGTGCCGTGAGCCAGACTGAGACGCCTCAGCTGCCCAGAAACGCCCCACAGAACGGGCCCCGCCTGCACTTTGCCTTTCCATGCTGCAGTTTGTTCATTGCAACCTCTGCTGCCTTGCTGGTGTTTATCTGGAAAAGGAGAAGGGAAGAGGAAGGGCTGGGAAGTAGAGTCCTCGTTCTTGAAACTGAGAGAAGCTGCATGTGTTCTAGGCTGGGCATTGCTTCCCAACACCACGGATGTTTCCTTAAAAGCCAAGTTCGTGACCTCCCTTGCAGAAGATGAGAATCCCGGATGATGAAAAGGAGAAGACTCTTAGAGAAAACTGATTAGCCTCTGTTCGGGATCTAACTCCCTGGCATGGAGCAAATGTGCAAGACTTAATGCTAGGTGTCCTCTCTAAGTCAGAATGCTAAGACAGCATCTGGACCACAGTAAGCTGAAGCCATGATCCAGGTGTGGGATCAATAAGGATGAAGGCTGGGGCTTACATTTGAGGTTAAGTAAAAGCCTACAGTATATAAGAACAAGTTAAAGCCTTGGATTTGGTTTCAACAATGCAGACAATTTTAATGAATTTCAAAGAATAATGAATTAATAACCACAAGCTTTTATAACTCGAAATACATTATATAGTCATTAGTTCTATATAACTAAATGGAAAAATCTTTCTTTAGCAGAAGTCCTTTGAGATCAGATATTCTAATGAGATTACTATCATTTCATTCTGACACCTCATGAGGACAATTGAATAGAAATCAGAAAACAAATTTCTTTCAGTTTTGGACCTGAAATAAAAAATCCTACATAGATTATTTTATATCTAAGGAGTTGATTCTAAGTCTCCTTGGCATTGAATGAAGTTCAGATATGAGCTTTTTCTCCTAGTACTGCTATCAGATGCACAAAAGACTGTCTATCCTCAAATTCCTGACAGAAATGGTGACAGAAGGAAATATGTAAAAGGACTTCGCTCCCTTCTCATCTAGGTAGTGTGGATCTCACTTATTTTCTGCGTGAAGTATTTGCGCTCACCCTCTTGCACTTAGTATCACCCCACTGATTTCACCATCTCTTTAGATACCACCACTCACATATCTTGCTTGCAGGGACCCGAGGCAGACCAAGACCCCCAGTTCCCAAGACTTTTTACCTCATATGCTGGCACTCCTGTGCCCACCTGGAGCAGAGTCTTTCTTCCAGCACACTTCAACTTATCACCCACAGAGGAGCATCACGGGCTCCAAGGGCCCCTTTTCAAACCTACCCAGCTTCTCCTTCCTTAAAGACTGCTGTGCTAGGTCTTGCTTTCCCTGCATCCATTCTCCAGCAATTTTGCCACCAGGAGTTCAGGCTAGAACATGCAATGATCTGGCTTTTCTCAGCACCATGTCTCAGGGGCTTTAACTGGCACTCCTCATGTTGGGCCATTTTAAATCAGATGTTAATCACAGCAGGCTCAGCTACAAGAAAGGTCTTCCCATCCCACACATATTGTGTTAGTTTAGAAAAGCCTGCGGCTTTCATCTGTCTGTCCTTCTTTCATGCACAACCTGGCCAAGAATTAGTCTTCAAATTTTTACAGATGCACTGAGTTTGAAAATCTCAGCTCCTCCCAGAAGCAAACAATTATCTGCTCCTCCAGGGGGAATCACTTTCAAGTCTTGCTATAGAAGAACTCTGTCAAAAGCAAATACAAAGACAGTGCTGCTCCACACCACGGGGGAAAACTCTGCAAAGTGAGCTCAAACTCACTGCTAGCTCAGTCAGTAACACATGCACTTCCAAGCAGCAGCGGAGCTGGTAATTCCTGGCTGGAGAAAAAGAAAATTGAGGGTTTCTCTCTGAAAAGATGTTCATTTTTTTTTTCTGTGAAAAGAGCAATATTACATATTTATTTCTTGCTTTTCTTTTATTATACCACAAGACATTCTAATTGAAAATTAGAATTCTGGGGGAAAAAAGCAGATCCCACTGGTATCAGAAATGGACATTTTGCTGTGATTTAACAGGCAAATTCTGGTAGACTTTCCACTTCATACATGCAGAGTGGAATATCAAAGCTTCACCATAGCAACTTTGTTGTAAAAACCCTCAAATGTCAACTTGTCCCAATAGTACTGTGGGTAATGCTGGTGCAGTACAAAGACAAAAAGTCCTGAATAAAAAAACTACATTCCTAGCCTTGAAACACTGCTGCTGGAAACAGAAATGCTAGCTTTAGTTGGTTCTGGTAATGGTTACACCTAACCAGACATTTTAAAAACACAAAAAACCCAGAAAAGTTTCTGGGCAAGCTCTTCAGCTGGTACAAATTAACACCCTCTACTGTAGTTGTTCTAGACAGATGGCTGCACATCAGCTGGGGAGTTAAGCTACCTTGTCTGCTCTTTCTTCCATTGGCTGCTAACCCCAGCATGCCCGAGTCCAGCTTGGCAGCTGTACCAGAGTAGCACCAGAGTGGAAACTTTCCCCTCAGTTACATCATTCCTATTCCATGCAAGACTCTGGTAAACCCAAAATAAAAAAACCCAGAAATAATCAACCTACCCTGCCATGACAATGAAGAAATCCAGGCGGTTCCAGGTATCTCCAAGGTAACACTTCTTGCCAAAGATCCCCAGGGCCACCATCTTTAAGACCATTTCCATGGCAAAGAAGATGAAGATGAAATCGTCAAATACCTGCCAAACAGAAACCCAAAAGCATGTTTGACAAGCATTCTCAGCCTTGGACTTTAAAACACAGAATGTGAGAAAAATACTAATTTCAGTACTCCTGAAAATGAGATAGAGGCAGGCCTGGAAAAGTTCCTTCCACATAGCCCTGGCATCACAGTTTCCTGCTGCTCAAGTTCAGTGAGTGATTCTATAGTTTTTTCACCCACAGGTGAAGTAACTGATGCAGACTCGAAGACTCCTTACATACACTTGGAAAGCGGTGTTTGTTCAGCACCAGCAGATCAAAACCTGGCCAGAAAAACACTGTTTTTCCAAGATCCCCCAGGAGAGACTTCTGATCACATTGGTACAAATGGCTCAGCTGAGGACATAATGCAACTTCACACACAGCTTGGACATCACACACCCATCAAAGAGAGAAGCTTCAGATACCTGAAGGTCTTAGCCACAACAACACTGTGGATGACACCCTTTGCTGTCACCTTCTCTTTGGGGAAGCATCAAGCATAGCTGGTGTGTTTACAGGCTGCATGTACACATGGCCCTTCTAAGCATTCGTTTTACTTCCTCTCCCTTTGGGAATCCTGAATGCCACAGTATCTGTTGAATCAGCAATAGCCTTGCACATCACCAGACTACCAAATGCACTGTGGAGGCTGCTATTCTCTCCTGCCTGGACTTTGTAATCTTAGTTATTTCTCCCCGGCTTAACCCTGACCTATGTATCTTGTAGGTGTCTGTGTCAGGAAACCCCTGCTTATGTGCAGGATCAGGAAGATTAGCAAGTGTTCAGTATCGCAGGGTCACAAGCAAAGTTCATTCATTCTCTCTGTCATCCCATTCCCCTCCTCAAAGCAAGCTCTTGCCATTTTACAACCGGATAGCTCACTGCCAGGGACAATGTTGCCAGCCTTTCTGGGAGGGTATTGCCCACATGCTGAAGGAAAGCATGCATGAAAATTTGTGACTTGGACTGAAACACCATCACAACAAAAAGGAAATCTGCTTACCTGCAAGATTTTACACCTGTCAGAAAGGCAGTCCATATCCTCACATGGCTGGTACATTCCCAGGGTAACACAGTTTAGCAAAATCACCATCATGCTGACACACTCGAACCAGGTGGAAAAGAGTCAAGGAAAACTTCTGCAAAAGCATCATGGCTGAGGCAAGCTTGCTCTAGGCTTGAAGTAACAAAATAGGAAGATTAAGGGAAAGAAGTGCTGGTAAGGCTGATTTATTACATTCCCACATTCTCCCCACTCTGTTCATCGCTACTGCTTGACTGAGCCAAAACTCTTTTGAAAAAGGGTGAGTAGAGGCAGCACAAAAGGCCTTAAGTAGTTACACAAATCAAATCATCACCATAGTTAAACACATGCTTGCCTCTCCTGTTGGTTTGCTGAGTTCCTTCCCTCATTGGTTTACTGAATCTCCCAAATACATGGAAGAGACTTTCCAAGGTGGCCTATACCTAAACGTGTCAGAGATCTCCAAGATCTAGGCATCTAAATCAAAATGGGCAGATTGAGCTCTGTGTGAGCCTAGTGACTATTGCCCTTCTGGGACGGGGGTACAGCATAAGCCTAGAACTCTCCCTCTATCCCTCTCAGAAAAACTTTGGGGTAAAGAAGTGCCAAGGGTCCATCTAATCTGTTAGTGTGCTTCCAGCAGTGACCCACAGTGTATAAAACTCCACAAAGTGCCCAAGTTACTCAGTAGCTATGGGGAGAAATCGTGTTTCTGACCCCAGCTGGTGATCTGTTTATGCCCTAAAGCATGAGGATTGATAGTCCTTATAATTGTTTTCTCAGCTACACTGGTGTTCCTGCAGATGCTTTGCTTATTCATTTGAATCCTTTGTTGATAATCTTGCTAAAATATCTGCTTCTATAATAGTCGGCAGCCCTGAGCTACACTGGCTAATTATACTTTACATTAAAAATTGTTCCCTCCTATTTATTATTAATTTGTTGTCTTATAATTTCATCAAGTGCCACTTCATTTATGTATTAGAGAAGTGGATAAAAATGGTGTATTTTTGTGACCTCTGTACTCTACACACTCTAGCCACCCTCTCTTCACCATCTCTCTCCTCCTGAAGGAGTTTTAAAGCCTGATACACATTTATCCAATAACTTATTTACAGTATTTTAGCTCTAAAAGTGGATATATTTGTGCAATACCTTTCCAGTGTTCCCACTGCAAAGCAGTGATGTAGAGTGAATAAACCTCCAACCTCTGGCAGAAACATTCCTGGGTATTTTACATACCTCACAACAACATATCTGCCTAGTTTCTGCTGTCAGACAATTTTATCTTTTTTAAATAGAAGAGGCATGAAATTATCTACTTAAAATACAACCCACTGAGTGCATCCATTTTCAGTCCTTTCAGTACTGAATCTAAAAGAGTGGCCTGTATCTCTGATCACTTCTGAAAGATTCAGCTTCTATGGTTTGTTCTGAGCAACTCTTCCATGCTCATTCTCTGACATTGATTTATGACTAAACTGCATAATCTGATCTAGAAGATTATTAATTCTCTCTCTTCTCCCCCACCTGGTTTGTGGTGAGCTACCTTCAGTTGCAAAATCAGACAAGAGCAGGGCACTAGTTCTACTATTCCAATATGCTCTAAGGTGATTTCAAGAATGTGTTATCACTATGCCTCACAAAGTTAATCCCATGTGCTCTGCAAAGTAATGAACATGGAGCCCACCCTCAATGTAGGCTTCAAAACCAGAACCATTTTCTGAGAGGAATACACCAAAAGGGCACAAATAAAGTATTTTTATTCAGGGGTCTATGAAACACAACTTCAACTCTCCACCTTCCTCTCTCTTGCACGTTTCTTTAATGATCTGATACGAAGCCCAGGAAAGGAATTTGAGAGGTTTCCATTGGCTCACACAGGGTTTTCAGATAAGGCTGCATTTCTTTTCTGGACTCTTCAAAATCTGTTTGACATCAACATTCAGAGTCACAGAACCACAGAAAGGTTGGAAGGGCCTGTGGAGGTCGTCTTGTCCACCTTCCCTGCTCAAAGTAACATCAACTACAGCAGATTGCTCAGGGTTGCATCCACTTTTGGTTTGAATATCTTCATGCATAAAAGCACCAAAACCTCTCTGGGTAACCTGCTCCAGCATTTGACTGTTTACACAGAGAAGTGTTTTCTTATGTTTAAATAGGACACATCCCATTTTTCAGGCTGTACCCATTACCTCTCACCCTGTTGCCGGGCATCACTGAGCAGTCTCTGTCCTTTACTCCTCACATTAAGTATTGATACATGTGGATAAGATCTCCCTAAACCATCTCTCCTCCAGGATGAGCAGTCCCAGCTCTCTCAGCCTCTCCATTTTGCAGCAGGTGCTTTGACAGTTACCAGAAAGGCAGCATCAGTGAAACCCTGATAGAGGGATCAGTGCTGAATGACATTCTTCAAGGGGCCAGAAGAGTTTCAGAGCAGGCTGAGCCAATTGTTGCAAAAGTCCTTCTCCCTGTGCATATGGAAGTCAGAAGATATGTGGACAAAACCAGGGCCTTGAACATTCCTGGATTAAATTAATGCATAACAAATGAAAAGCAGAAATTGTTTTAAAAGCCAGTTGGCTTTTGTTTTCCTTCAGAAAGCATGGCACAAGAGAACTGGAGGCAGCCAGACTCAGGAAAGTCAGGAGTTTTTATTTAACACAGGTCTGCCCCTCTATGCACAAGCTTTAGCAGCAGCAATGTCAGGGCAGCATGCTTCCACGTTTCTCTCTCTGCCCTTGCAGTGCTCCCCACAAGGCCACGCAGACCATGGCAGGGTGCTGTTGGCATCTGATGAGACCCTGAAACACAAGACCTGACAAGCCATGGCAAGTGCTCCCAAAAAGGTTGAAACTTCTGTTAAATCTGCAATCTCATCACATAATCTTGCTCAAAAAGCTGTGGCCAGTTGCAGATGATTTCTTCTCCCATGCTTTTTATACACCAGCTCTCAAAGTTTGCCAGCAGTGTCCAGGCTTCCCAAGAATGCTGCTGAACCATTGGCCACTCCCAGGCTATTACAGTGATATTAGAAAAAGCCACTGCCCCACGGTTTTCCTTTCAAAGCAGTTGGAAACCCTAAAAAAGCACATCCAGCCTGCAGCAGAAAGAAAGAAAGTGCAAGGAGAAAAACAGAGCATCTCCTGCCCCAAGTCAGAAGGGGTTGCTGCCTGCTTGGGTCGGTGGAGGGGGTAATTAGGACTATCTGCTGCCTTCAGCATGTCACCATTGTCAACCACTGCTACTGCCTCCTGTCACCACAGCAACAGCCTGCAGCCAGGTTTATCATCTTTCTTTTGGTGATGCCTCCCCTCTCCCACATCCCTCGCCCCCCTCCTTTTCCCTGTGCCTGAGCCTGTAATTAATTGCAGCTGCTGACACAGCCAGTCTTCTTAATATGCATCATTCAGTCAGAAGTTTCAATATTAATTAATTTTTTTCAAAGTTTAAATCTCCTAATTACAAGCAAACCCATGCACATGTTCTCCCCGCCCCACTCTAGCCCTTTTTCCTCACTGCTACACTCCCTTCCCGCAGCCTCATTCCCAACATCTTTCCCAGTAAGTTTTGGGGCCTGCAAAAGGATTGGGAAACTAAAAGGATACCCACACAATTTATGCCCATGAGCAGCTTTTTCCTTGGTCACCACAAGGTGCCTCAGAGGAAGGTACCAGAAAATACACAGCAATGCACTATGTAATAACTTGCCCCTAAAGGGAGGGTTTTCCCCCCCTACCTGTAACAGTTCACAGTTGATTCAAACCCTTCCAGACAAAAGGACCATGGCCTGCATTTGAAAAAACAAATATAACAAAAGAGAAGTGTTTCTTTGTGGTAGTACTTGATAACACAACTGTGCATGGTAGAAGATGATGTTAGAAACAGGTGATGGGAGACAGGCAAAGCTTTTGGGCTTAATTCCTGAATGACAAATAGCAGAAGAAACATCTGTTGTGCAGGAGCTGTAAATACCTTGCACCTAAAAAGCTGAGTACCACTCAAGATTCTTGGGATTGCCCTTAATCTCTGTTTTCTATCACTGACAAAAACACAGCAGAGCAAAATGAAACAGTACTTTTGGGTCTCCTCTCCTCTTCCTCCATCATCAGCTGCAGAGGCACAAGTAGCTCCACAGAGGCTGACACTCCTAACAGCATGGAAAATATATAAGCTTTGTAAGCATCACAATCCCTCAGTGTTTCCTGCTGCTATTTCCAAACTACTCGTAGGGTATGCCTTGTGCCAGTTAAGGTCCTGAATATCTCAGACCTGTTTAATGTGCAGCAGAAAGGCCTGACTACAAAGCATTTATAGCAAGGGGGGAAAACCAGCCAGCCCTGTAGTATGACTGGTCATGGCAGAACCTGTTCCTGCCCCAAAATGGAGAGAAGAGCAGCTCAGTGACTCAAGTGGAAACATGGTGCCCCATGCAATGCACCCCAAACACCAGCCACGCCCACATACAACTCCTTGTGGCCTCCCATCTCTGAGCTGGTGCCAGGCAGGCTCAACTGAGGGCACTCTGCATCACATCTGCATGAGCACTCCTCTCTGCTTCCCCTTTGGGCTCCTCCCCACCTCCCTCTCATCCCATTGTCCTTCCCACCAGCAAAATGGCTTCACCCTGTCATTGCAGTCTGCAGGAATTACATTTTCTTTCCCTCCTTTTGAAACAAGCTAAGGACAGAGCTGTGTTCCTTCCCTACTTTCCCCTCCTGCTTTGTGGCTGTCCTGCAAGAAGCCAGTAGGATGCTGTACTTGAAGCAGGACAGTTAATATTCCATTTGTAATGGAAGGAGTGATTTGTTGTAAAGGTCAGTGTTGTGGTTTTAATAGTGGGGAGGGGACATTAAGATGGCTTCTGTGAGAAGCTTCTGGAATTCTTCACCATTTCCAGCAGAGCCAATCTCGGATGGCTCTGAAGATGATGGACATGCCACTGGCCAAGTCTGGGCCAATTAGGAAGGTTGGTTATGCCTCTGTGATGACATATTTAAGGAAAAATCAAAAGAAAGTGTGCACACAGCTGCCTTTAGTTAGAGAAGGAGGAGGATGTGAGAACATGTGAGGGAAAACAACATGGAGACACCAAGGTCAATGGAGAAGGAGGGAGAGGAAGTGCTCCAGCCACTGGAGCTGAGATTTCCTCTGCAGGCCATGGTGAGCCCATGGTGAGGCGGGGTGTCCCCCCTGCAGTCCATGGGGTCCACAGGGGATGCAGAGAGATCCACCTGCAGTCCGTGGGGGAGGTGCCAGCGTTGGAGCAGGGAGATGTCGGAAGCCACAGCAGCCATGGATGCCAGAAGAGGCCATAGCAGGTGCAGCCCAGTGAGGGACAGAGACTGAGATAAAAGTCCCGCAGTTTGTGAAGGAGGTGACCACGCTGAAGCGGGTGGATGTCGGAGGAAACTGCAGTCCAGGTGGGAGACCCGGTTGGAGAGAGAGGGGCCCCCTGCTTCCATGCTGGAGCAGTTTGTCCTTGGAGGACTGCACCCCGTGGACAAGTAAAACCCACGCCATTGAAGTTCCCAGAGAACTGTCTCTTGTGGGAGGGACCCCATGGCAAAAGCAGAGGAAAAAACTCCTCTCCCTAAGCAGGGGAAGAAGATCCTGGAAATGGACTGACCTGAACCCAACACCCTGCCCCCCTCGCACTGTTGGTGGGAGGGAGGGAGGGAAAAGAACGGTGTCTTTCAAAGGTTTAGTTTAACTTCTCATATCCTCCTTCTAACTGGTAATAATAAATTTCACTTTGCAACTTAAGTTGAGCCTGCTTTGTCCTTGGAGCATTTTCTCCTGGTTCCTTATCTCAGCTCATGGACCCTTGTGTTAATTCCCTTTTTTTTTCCCCCCTCTCCTTTCCTCCTCTGCACAGTTGTGACAGGGGAGGGAAGGAGTGAGCAGCTGCCCTGGGTGCCTGGCACTTAGCCAGGGTCAAACTACAACAGTCAGAGAAAGCAACAGCCCCAAAGGAAGACATGCTCATTTTCTCTACCTCATTGCTGTTGTCTTTTGCAAATGTTTTCACAGGCAAGTTTCACTTTTTGCCCCCTCGCACTTTTCTTATCACCACTCAGCTTTTGTGGTTTGTTTTTCATTCTATATTGATGCATAGGAGTTTTGTCTTTTCCTACAAAACAAGCTAGCAGAATCAACAGGGTTCTTCCTCTTCAGCCTCAATCTGCTGAGCTAACTTACTAGAAGAAGTTGAATGTAACACTGTGTTGACTTGAAGAAAAATACCTCTCAAAATGTGTTTGTGTTCAAATAGATCAAAACAATCAAAACATTTTTCAGAACAAGAAACTTTTAAAATCCTGCTTTGGAAAGACTGAAGCATTTCTTCTTTGTCTTTTTTAGTGCAAAGAAAAATTTCAACATAACAGAAAAAAAAAGTTGGGTTTTTTTTTTTTTTTTACCTAACACCCTGATTTTGAGTTCTGAGTTTCTGTTGGAAATCAAATGCCAACACCCAGCATTGCGATGTTGGGATTTCATGGTTGCCAAGCCACAAGGGGCAATTTATAAAGCTTTTTTGCAAACACTCAAGGTCGCCATGCTCCAGGTGTTCCCATGTGGTGCAATCTCATTTGCTTTCATCATGTCATCATTTATACACCCTTCTCACGAAAGACTAGCACCTGAACTTCAGGCACCTGACATAAGCATCGCTGAGGTCTTCAAGTCTTCAATAATGCCAAAGAAAGGACTGCAGTGCTGCCAAACACAGTAAAAGTGTTACCTTGATTTGAGAGGCATTGGGGAAGACTTGTGTTGGCGTTACTGGGAGGCAGGACAAGAAACTGCAGAAGAGGGAGGCAGTGGAGAAATTTTAAATGCTTGGCAATGCTTCTATGTTTCTGCCCTTTGGAAGGGACTTTCTATGAAGAACAGATTCATTACAAAAGACAAAGACTCAATTGTTCCCATGTTAAATCAGATAAACATGAAAAAAACAAAGCACCTTAGGTCAGGCTCTCTGATCTTACTTCCAAGGACTGCTCAGAAAGTAGGTCCTGTACCAGGCCAGACAGGCTTTTGGCTGCATAGCTCAGTTTTCATTAGTTTCTAAGTTGAATTTAAATTGAAGTCAGTTTCTCAAGCACCGCATCATATTCCCCTTCAGAGTTTGGCAAGGATTGGAGATAGCTTTTGAAAAATTTTGTTAGGTTTGCTTTTTTTCATTACAGGAACAAAATAAAGCAAATCTTGCCTTTCTTAAAACTCTTTCCGTAATGATTTATTCAGGTCTTCTAACAGCATCCATTAAACTCTCAACTCTCCACTAAAACAGAAAAGGATAGAAAGAAATTTCTTTCAGCAAAAACACACAATGAAGATTAAGAGGCTAAGAAAGAACCTGAAGAATAAACAGAGGTATTAACACAATGAGACAAGTCTTCAGATACTCCAGAAAGAGGGAGACAACAGGAGATCTCTGACCTAGTGTAGGACCCCTAACCAAACAGGAGGCTGCAGGGAAAAGGTAAGACTTCTTTAAGAAACCCTTCACCACCAGGACTCACTGGTACTAAATCTATCATGAGTTACACCAAGAATTCTGGCTGTCTGTCAGTCACACCATTTACAGGGATATGCATTGGTCTTGTAAAGCAGCCTGGTGTTTTCCCCAGGAGAGGCGTGCAGATCCCACTGCTGATTATTCAGATATCTCACAAATACCATGCATCTTCATCAATGCTGCTACACAGCCCTGCTATTAATGATTACCTCCTGCCTGGAGCAGCTGAGCCCCAGAGCTTCTCAACTGATAATGACCCACCTCCAAATTGCATCTATCTTTCAGGGTGCAACAGAGCATCTCTTTAACAGTGTGCAGAGTTCCTACAAAGCTGTTTACTACAGAAAGCAAGAAAAAATACAGTACCTAGGGAAAAAATCCACCTGAGAATCTTTTTTTTAGGTCAGATGAAAGCAATTACCCAAGTTTAAACTTAAGCAGGGTATTAGAGGTAATGACTGTTCCTGGAGAAAGAGCTTTTTAATATCCTCAGATGGCTGGGCTTGCAGTTGCCTGTCTTTCTTGCCAGGAAAGCAATACTCCACCATGCTGTGGAACCAGTTCAAGACTGACTTGAGGAATCACACCTCCTGCTGACTCCCAAATGGTGCCTCCTGCAGCATTCTGGCTCTACCTTGGAGATTGCTATCCAAAATCTGACCTGGCTTCACATTAGGAGCTTCAACAAGGTCACAGCATGAGGCAATAAGACTGCAGCTTGGAACATTATAATGCTGCATGACAGGTGAAAGAATTTTGCTCCAAAATCTCCTAGTCCAAGTGGCAGGTTCAGCAGTGGCTTCCTGCTGCAAATGGAGTCATAGGAGTAACAGACACCAGAGAAGGACCAGCTGAGGAAACCTCCTGAACCACAAAACTGGGGTCCAAATTTTAAAGTTCTTATTGCTTACCGATATTTAACATAGCACAATCAATTCCCTACTGATACCAGTGGCAAAGTAGGGACCTTAGGAAAGTTAGACTTTGGTTTTGAACGCAGTTGGACTTCTGCTCCAGAGAAGAGCTGAACTTGGCAGGACAAAAGAGGAAGGTATTTGCAGCCCAGAGGTGATTTCAATTAGTAATGTGCTCCAGAATGACAAAATCTGAATTTTAGCAGTGTAGATGAACGTTCTGATACAGTGCCCCATCATCCACCACGCCAGGAATTGACATGATCAGAGAGACTGGTGGAGTTCTCTAACCAGAGCCTAAGCCATGGGGGATAGGTTGAGTGTTGACTTACCAGATTTAACCTGGCTGTGGTCAAGCTTACTTGGTGGAAATTTCCTTCTAAAGTATAAAAATCATGTTTTGCAAGGGGAAAGGGGGAAAAAAAAAAAAATATGTCCCAATCCTTCCTCTACTTCTGTGCTTCATTGCCCCATCACCCAGCAGCTTCATCCAAAGTTGTGTAAGTCTTCCTCGGCACCTGTCAAGCTGATGCAACGGTCCTGGCTATGTTTGGTAGTGCTGCAGTCCCTTCTTTGGCCTTTCATGCCATGATAGGTTTGAATAAAGTCCTTATTCTGGGAGGGCCCACTAGTCATAACCACTAAATAAATACAGCACCATAATGGCAGTGTTTGCGTGACTCAATTTCAAGAAAGGGAAAGAACTAGCAATGATAGATTTGGGAGGGCAGGGAAGAGAAATTTAAAAAAGGAAAGCTTTACTTTTATGCCTCCTTACTGCTCCTACTGTTGTCAGGTTTGTTTATGAATGGGTGTAGGGTTTGTTTCCTTGTTGTGGGTTTTAGGTTCAGTGGGCCTTGGGAAACCATCTGTGGGGCATGAAGAGGATATTCCAATGAACCTCCTGAAGCAGGTGCTGCTATGCAGCTGCCAGTCACTGCCCAGGCTTGAGCTGGAAGTCTTCTTCCCCAGGCTGGAGGCACAGACATGTGCAAGACAGAAAGATTTGGGTCCTGGGTGCTGAACTTTACAGCAAATATAAAGGAATGATGGAAACATCTGTCTTTGAATAAGAAGCCATTTCCCAGAGAGGAAAGCGGGTTAAGGCCCACCAAGCAATAATTGCGTTCCTGTTCCTTTTCCTTGCACTGGTCTCTTTGTTCAACATTGCTGTCTTTCTAGTCCATAGTAGTTTTCAGATGTTAGAAACTGCTTTTTCCATTCACTGCGACTTCCCACCTATCCCTGTCAAAGGCCACACAAGTTCAACCTGAGCTTAGAGGGATGTACAACTCAAATATGTCTGAAGGGAGTGTAGGGCACCTTTAATGAAAGGTCATCTTGCCTTGCAGGGATGTGAAGATGACACTGAAAATACAAAAGACAGATTATGGACCTTCTCACAGGTTTAAAAGGTGTGTATGCCCTTCTGCACAGGGGCTCTTCTCTCTGCAGTTTTCAGGGCAGTATCTTGTACCCAAGCACATCCCCTGGTGAAGGATGTGGAAGTGAGCACCTTGCTGCTCCAGATAACCAGTTCCCAAGGCTAAATTATCCTAGAGGGTGCTCTGTCTCTAGTAGAACTCCTAGATTAGAGGGGCAGAAAGAAAAGCAAAGTGGCTTTATCCTTTCTCTCTTCTCTCAGCAGCATGATGTTTTCAGTGGCTGGAGCATCACTAAATCCTATGCTTGGTGCTTAGCTTAGCAGGCTTTTCTGATGAGTGGTTCAGTACAGAATAAAAGACATGTGGTGACAAAGCTTTGCAGCAAAGTAAAGAAAGATTAATTCAGAAGTGTAGGGAGTGCTTGGGTAAGGTCACTCAGAAGAAATTGCATACAGTCTAGGTAAAATGCAAGGCAAAAACAGAGAGCTGGGTATGAGCTCCTGTTGTTTGTTTCATTATTGGCTGTAATTAAGACATAATTTTCAGAGTTTAAGTTGCCACCTCTCCCTATTTTGAATGCACCTTTTTCCTCTCACAGTTTTTAATTTTTTTGAAGGTTTTTAGCTGGCCACTCTACCCTGGTTCCCAGAAGGTATTCTGGAAGATTTGGCACTGATATCCTGCAGGACACATGCCTGGAGAAAAGACTGCAAATGACTGAGCCAATCTGTCTCAGCAGAAAACTGAAAGCTACGAGCTTCAGCCAGCATGCAGGCTCACAGCAGCTGCTGGAACCTCCTCGAGAACACAAGCAGGCTATGGGTGCACTCCTGAAAAGGAAGGTCCTGGTGTGTCTGTGTGACAAAGGTACCTGTGAAGGGTGGGAAAGATTCTCAGTATTTAACCTTCTCATCTGAGGAGGAAAAGAGACCCTGTGGTGGGTAAGCAAATGTGTCAGCACTCTCCTAGTACATCTGATCTCTTTCCCACCCCTCCTCTTACATGCTGCAACAAAGAGCAGTCAGTAAAAATGAGATTATATGAATCATCTAGTACTTTCCTTCAAGACACTGTATGAACTTTAACTAAATTCCACATCTGCCTCTTAGAGGACAGAAATACTTTCCCTTTGTTACTGATAAGAAAGCAAGCAGAAGAGGAGCAAGGTTTTTTTAAAAGCATCCCCTAGTCTGGGTTTTCCAGTGCATGAGCTTCTTAGAGACTGGTTTTCATGAGTGTGTAATACTTTTAATTTCTAACACAGCCAACAGGATTAATGAAGCTCTAAGCATCTAAGCCTCTGGCTCCCACTTTCTCAAGTCAGACAGCCAGAGATCAGAGTTCACTTTTAAAAAAAAAAAAACCCAAACCAAACAACATTACCCAGCAATGACATAGTAAGTTACTGCTAGGGCTGCATTAAGATCCAGGTGTTCCTGGCACCCAGTACATGTTCACTGAAGGCCTCAGTTTTCTGGCTAGTTGACAGATTGCACCATGCCAGGGAAAGGAGCCAACATGACTCATGCTCTATCACTGCGATGTCAACTGTGCTGAGTGCTGTTTTAGGGGGAGGTTAAATGCTGTGAATGTGCTAAGCATTAACAATATTAAAATATTATTAGTATTATTTATGAGGTATCTCCACGTGTCCTAGATGATGCTAGCCAAGATCAAATTATGCAAAATGTTACATAAACATGCGGTAGAACATGCTGCCTGCTTCAAAGGGTTTTTAATCTAACTGAACAGGACAGGCTAACGATGCATTATGATCTCTGCTTTGCACACAAGAAGCAAAAGCACAGAGAAATGAATGCATTTACCCAAGGGCAGACAGGAGACATGGGGCACAGCTGGGAGCTGAGCAAGAGCCTCCCAAATTGCTCTCCAGCATCTTTGACCTAAGATCATTCTCTATCTTACCTACTACTGCATTTGATGAGGACAGTGCTCACAGGGAAAATGATTTTCCCAAAAACCTTTCCTGAGAACAATGGGAGAAGTGTCCAAGCTCCACTTGTAGAGGAAAGTGATGTACTACCTTATGATAACGTAGATTGTCATAAATGCAGGGCTCCCTGCGTCCAGAGAGGTTTCTGGCTGTTCAGGTATGCAGTGGATGAACAGGTGAGAGCCAGAAGATGTACTCTCTCTCCCTCCATCTTCCACTGATACTTTCACTGGGACCTCAAGATAAAATTCAGCCCATAGTTGTGATAGTGTAACACTAAAACCAGACTAACACCCACACACCTCTCTCTTTTCCAATCTGCCAAAGAATTTGCTACTTTCCAAGGGCACTCCAGGTTCCTTTAATAGAAGCAGGCTACATAAGCACAAGTTACCAACACGTTTGACTGCAGAACGACCATCTCTGAAAAAGGCGGTTTCTACACAGCATGTTGCTAATAGGGCAGGCTGGCTAAAGCCTCCAACAATCAGTACAGCATAGATCTACTGCCTCTTTGATGTCTTTTTGCCTGTTGTATTCATCACCTCTATTCATATTTAGGACTGGTACCACATTTGTATTCTTGTGACCTATTTGTTTTCATATAGATTCAACTTCACACTCTATTTATTTTAGAGTTTTTGACAGCCCCTGGAAATAGATGTTTCTTCCTCTTATTTACAGTCTAACTTATTTTTCCCTGTACTGTTTCCAGTCAGAAATTTTGGTGGTACGTTAATCTCACTTTGTTTTGGACACACTGGTGATACCAAGTGGCATTTCCTTTTCTCTTTTCAGAGTCTTTTATGAACCTTTTGGTTTTAACTTTTAACAACCATCCCCCATTCTGTCTGACTCTGCAGGAGCTGCTTCTTTATTGGATTACTCTTCACTATCTCGCAAACATCCATCTTCTGGCATATTAATTTCACAGCACCAAGGGATCATATGCAACTCCCCTTGTCCCATGCAGGTTCCATTACCTTCATTAGTCAGCTACCCTCACATTCCTGTCTCTTCTCTATAGTGCACACTGATTCAATACTGCCACAGCAGTGGGGCTGGAACAAGATGATCTTTAAGGTCCCTTCCAACCCAAACCATCCTATGATTCTACTGAGGGTGGTGAGGCACTGAAAATGGTTGCCCAAAGCAGCAGTCCCTTTCCTGGGAGTGTTCAAGGCCAGACTGAATGGGCGTCTGAGCAACCTGGTCTAGTGAAATGTGTCCCTGCCCTTGGCAGAGGAGTTGGAATCAGATGATTTGTAAGGTCTCTTCCAACTCAAACCATTCTATGATACTTAACTACATCACTTCCACAGAACACTTCCTTTTGCTTTTCACAATCAAGTGACTTCACCACAAGGATGGAATAGAGATGATTGTTTAGCTGGGACACAGCTCGTACAAAATGTTGGTGAGCAGAGTACAGAACCCAACCATCTTCCCCTAACCAGAGGGCAGGGCTCCAGTAGGGTCTCAGCAGCCTGCAAAGGTCCACTGCAGGGAAGGCTGCATCATGATGCAGACATTTCCGCCCCTGGATCAGCAGATGACCAAGGCAGAGAGAGTCACCAAATTACTGGTAACCTGCCCAGCTCAGCAAGATGAGACATTGTCAATGAGGAGCACCAGTGACCAGATATTTGTGATAGATTAATTAGGATGGCTGCTTCATGCCCTGTACAGCCCCATCAAAGGGCCCACCAGGAGCAGTAGCTTCATGTGCTGTTCTCTGAGATAACATACCATCTGCTACTAGACTCAGGATACCTACAGCTGAAAGACCCATTAACTTTTGCAAATTTATTTTTCAAACCCTACGTGCAGTATCCTTTTTCAGACACATCTAGCAGTGACTTAACAAAACTCATCCTCTCTACAAAATCTTTTTGTTCATCTGAGAATGATTCTGCCTGCCCAGATACTATCAGACATGGAGTCAGAGGTGTACTAGGAAAAACTACCATGGAAGATTTATGCTCCTTACTCATAATCTACCCTTATATTTCAAGACTTACTTCCTACAGATTCTTATATGCCTGACACTGCCCTGTGCCCCAAGCACTCATCCATTTTGCTGCCAGGATGCACAATGCTTCAAGTGCCCATC
Source organism: Pomatostomus ruficeps (assembly GCA_013400735.1). Lineage (NCBI taxonomy): Eukaryota > Metazoa > Chordata > Aves > Passeriformes > Timaliidae > Pomatostomus > Pomatostomus ruficeps. The sequence goes on along the minus strand of VYZT01055089.1, from coordinate 23,973 downwards.
CCCATAGGATACTGTGCTGTGCAGGAAGGATGATTGTTTTGGTCTGAGTCTGGTAAGGGTCCAAAATATTTTCCCTCAAGCAGCTGTAGCCACCATGTATCAGCTAGGAAAAGAAGGGACAGCCCTTCTGTCATAACACCTCTCTGGAAAAGGAGAAACCCCCTCTGCACCACTGTTTTTTTCTAGAAGAGGAGTTGCCACAGCTGCTCCTGTGGCAGGAAGCTGAGGCAGGAGGCGTCAGCACCTGCACAGTGTGTGCAGCACAGCCTCCTCTCAGGCACGCTCGGAGCGCCCACTTAACTTCACTGTGTTTAAGGAGCTTTCAGGTTATTTATGACAGGGAGTGGAAGGAAAAGAAAAACCAGAGCTTAGGTCAGGATAGTAAAGACAAACTTGGCACACTGGGAGGAGCCAGCCACTGGGGACGCACAGTAAATCTCAATGAGTGACCGCAAAAGAGCTCCCATCTTTCACAGAAAGAACAGCCTGTCCCTAAAGCCAGCTCTACTCGCAGCCCCTCTGCCATCAGGGAGGATGACAAATCCCTAGCTAACAGCAAGATGGCTAAGGTTCTGCAGCCCCATGGGCAACCTTGCCAGGCAGTGCTGGGGACCAGGGTAGTCACAGTGTGCCAGGTCTGGAGCCAGACACCCACTCAAACCCCTGCATGCTGCACCAGGCTGATAAAGCAATTTTCCCCACACCACTCTCCCTCACTCTGCACTCTTCCCACCCACCTGCCATTAAAATTGGGGATGAGGGTACAAAGGAAAATCAAACTTGCACTAATATTTTGTGCACAGTGACCCGTATTATAATTTTTTCTTTGTTTAAGTTTAGCTTCATTTCTCCAGGATAATTAGTTTTAGTGACGCTTCAAAAAAAACATTTCAGCCTTACAGAGCCATAAGTTTTCAAATTACAATTTCCACATCAGGCTGCACTGTCACGTACAAAGCTTTTAGTGGTCCTATTTCCCTGCTTTAAGACCATTTCCACAAATACTCCACATACAGGCCTGATCCTTTCCTCCCCTGACAGCAGTCATACTTTTCCTCTCACAGTCTTCCTTTCAGCTTCCTGGATGCTGCCTGACAGGATTTTGTTTGAAGGTGGATAAAAAAGAAATGATAGACTAATGCTGGCCCCATTACTGGCTGCTGCATTACAGCTTTTCAAAGCAAGTATGCCTATGTATATGTAATATACACAAGGATATAGGGCACATACATAGGAAAATCATCAGCTGATACAGGCCTTTCACTGGGAAGGCATGTACATTCAGGTGACTTGATGGTCTGTCAAGTGATTTGTTTCTTCACACAGAATGCCCAGGCTTTTTGATGACACATTTGATACACTTATTTTTAAATTATCAAAGCCCTCTATTTTAAACCACTCATGCCTATTTGAAAACTTAATCTCTCTCTTGAGAAGGCCTTTTCTTCCTGTGTTTGAGAACTCCCCAACTTTTTTCAATTAACCCTAAGTTAAAAGAAACTGAGAAATAAAAAATCATTATTCTCTCTCCTCATTGTACTGAAACCCTGTGCTCTGCCTAAGGAACTGCTGTGATCTTTTAGCACCTTCTGCTGTAACTACCACCATCAAGGTCCAAAACAAAGCCACTGAAGCCAGCAAATCCCTCTATCCTCACAGACAGGGTCCTGAGTAAAGCAGCCACCTGTCAGTTCACAGCACAGAGCACTACTCCAAACACAGGTAAGACCCTGACAACTTGAGTTGGGTCTAGACAACCATCTCCCCCCTTTCCCAGACTCCATCAAATCCTAACTACCTCACCTCTAACCTCAACAGCACCTAAACTGGGAATCCATGCTTATTTTCTGACATATTACGTCAAGAGGGAGTAGCATGGATATGCATGTACAGGTTTGTCTGCTTGTTTGGGGCAAGAGTAGCACTAATATTCCCTTTTCACCCAGATGCTGTGACCACTCTGGGTGAGGTTTTTGCTTCTCATTTCTCACCCCAGAGCTCACTGACACTTCCACCGGCAGACTGGTGAGACACAAAACTGGGATAAAGCAACTGAGGCAGTGGAGAGCAGGAACCCATGAAACAAACGGCATTCCTACAGATACACAACCAGTTTTGTACCTGATCCGGGGAGAATCACCCTTCCATAGGAAGGAACCTCCCACATTGTAGCGATTCTCCTGCTTTCCTTCTAGTTGTGAAATGGCTTTAAAAAGTTAAAAACGCAGTTTAGCATTGGGGAAGTTTATCATGGGCCATCTTTTAAAAACAGAGATGGTTCTTTCCAGCCCTAGGAGATGGAAGCTAATGGCACATTATGCACCTAACCCTGGCAGGGACAGAAAAACAGCTGTAGCAAAACAGATCTGAATTCCCCAAGCCCTTCATAATGCAGCCACTTTCTAATGTGCTTTAGAGCATGTGGTGGTGTCATGGAAAGGTTTTATTAACACAGAACCTGCATAACTCAACTGTAAATTTTAACCCAGTAGAAAACGCGTCAGTAAAGCCTGTCTGCCTAATCCCCATTTTACAGCTGGAATAGCAGAAGACGAGGGCTCAGCTGAAGAAAATACAAACTAGGACAACTGCAATGCTTACCACACAGTGGTTTTTCAGATATCTGTATCCTGTATCTGTACATTGAGCAGGAATAGCCTGCAACTCCATCAGTCTGTGGAGCTCTACACCCATTTAACATATCAACCTAGAATCATATCTTAGTTGATTGGTTAGTTTGGAAGGGACCTTAAAGGTCATCTAGTTCCAGCCACTGTGGGCAGGGACACCACCCTGAGCAACTAGATCAGGTTCCTCAGGGCCTCATCCAATCTGGCCTTAAACCAGGGGAACAGAAGATGGCAACTGCTTCAGTCTTGCCAGGGTGACCCAACACTAGGTGTGGGACAGGACCACACAATTGCAGTCAAAAGCAGAGCACAAATTTGTTAGGGTTGATTTATGAGACCACTTACACAGATCTTATCACATTTTCTGCAATGCAGAGATAGCGCTGGGCAGGCTCAATCTGGTTTTAAGACATTCACTGAAAACTACACAAAAAGCTTCCTCACAGCAAGGCTGGGATAAAAGTATCTCATCCATGGGAGCTAGGCTCCTCAGGAACCTTTAAGTGGAAGCAGAGTGATGCCCGGCACACATTGTCTGTTAGGAAAGCCAGTTAGTAAACCTGGAAGACTGGTCTCAAGTCTAACATGGAAGATAGTGAGACACTGGAGTTTTATCAGATACTACAGCAAAAGACGGATGGATTTGGGGCTTGTGACAGAATGATGAAGAGTGAAGCTAAAATCCAGGGCAGGGTTTGCTTGACCAGATTCAATCACTCAGCTCTGTCACTTCTGATTTCAGATTAAAACTTCCACCTCTTCCTACAGCAGCACCTCCAGCTTGCCTCACCCTATGCACAGGCTAGAGAAACATTTAGCTACAGTTTTAGGCTCAAACCTTGGAAAAAGCTCTCTGTGCTCCCCGTCTCCTTTTTCTGGTGTTCTGTGGACAGGGTCTCTGCTAAAACATTTCTGCTCTCTTTCTTTGTCATGAGGTTACTGTTTCTAGACTACACAATAATATCATCAGGGTTCTCAGCAGCTGTACCATTTATTTGACGATGATCACATCTAGAAGAAAAAAAATGCAGATCCCTGTCATGTTGCTGGGTGTATAGGGAGAGAGGAACTGTTTATTTTTCACTGACCCTTTAAAACAAATATTTTCCTGTCTGGAGTAGAAAACATGCCTCATCTGAGCAAAATTTAGTTCAAATCTCCTTTTTTCTGTTGCTCTTCAAACAGGGAATTTCAGAGACTGCTTCACTGATGAGAAAAAAATGGATTTGGTTTATTTCAGGAGCGGAGGTTGTGCCTTGGTTCTCTCAGATATATGAAACATCCTCTGATTGTGCAAATGCATCCTGATGGTGTCTTTGTGTTCTTGTCACTCCTGATTTATGGGGGCCTTTTCTACACTCAGAAAAAGAATTTGCATTTCAATTTCCATTACTTGTTTCTCTCCTCACAGCACTCCAGCTCTGGAAGGGAGCTTGTATTCTGCTTCCCCCCAGCTACCCCACATTGCTCTGGCATTGGGGAGGATGCAGGAGTAGGGGTACTGTGCTCTATGGGAACAAGGCTCAAGCTGCCGTGATCTCTGGTGAGATAGACCTTTGCTTATGCCCAGCAAGGACCCCTGGCATGTTTGGTCCTGTCTCTCAGCCCTTCCTCCATGCTGTGATGGAGGGGGAAGGCAACAGCCCTGTCTCCTGCCTGGTTTCCGACAGAGGCCCTTGCTTGTTCACCCCTTCTGAGGAACAGCAGCCAACAAAACAGCAAGGAGGACTAGGAACGCTGACCCCTCTGCCTTCTCCACTCTTGCAGGGATGGCAGGAGGGCAGGCAGGAAGTTTTGGGGACCTGTCCCTCCCTTGTGTCCTGCAGGGTTGTTCCTGTTCTAAGGTGAGCTCACAAGCAGACTCCTAGCTAGAACCCCCTGAAAGCATATCACATGTCTTGACCAGGTGGGCTGAACAGGGACGCGAAAGCCACTATCTCCTCTGGGCTCCATCTTTACCCCTCCTGCAAACCCTGGCAGCTGCAGTAAGTTCCTGTGCCAGCTCAGGCACTGCTCTCTCAGCCCTACACTGCCTCTTCTCATTTGTGCAGTCTGTCACAGGCAGCCTGAGCACACTACAAACCCTCCAAGCCTGCACAAGGGGTGGGCTGGGAGCCAGCAACGTGTGGGAAACCACATGGGCTGCATTGCAGACCCCACCATCCACCTCGCAGCTAAACTGGGGCTTTGATAGACGTAGTTCATGTCTACCTAGGAAACATTAGAAGCTTTGAAAGAAAAAAAAAAAATATATAAAAGATAGCTTCAGAAACGGGGGAGGAGTTGCCAGGACACATCAAGCTTAAAAGATGTGAGTTGCAAAAATGCATTAAAGGCTCGTTGTTCAGAGCTGTCAGCCCTACAGCCGTTATCAAAACTGAACTCAGTTAAAAATAAGAGAAGCAATCTGAACCTTATTGAGTATTTGTTTGGACATTAAGGCCACAGATTCCTAATAGGTTGTTGGAAGTCAACTGTCATGTGCCATAAGCCTGTGTCATCTTAATTTGCAATGGCCTGAAACAATATATTCAAGAATATATTTTGCTTTGACTTGTTTGAAGCACGTTTGTTTTGACCTAAGGGTTTTGACTATCATCATTACCATGTTGACTTTTACATTAACGTATAAAGCCAACAAAAATGCGTTGAGCTGATTAAAACATGCACATCATTTCCAGGGGGCAGAAGGGTGACAATAAATTCATGCTGATTGCACTGAATCAGGAATTTCCAACTGAACCCAGTTCCAGGGCAAAATTCTTTCTCCAGAAGCACCATTGGGAATTCTCATACTGTCCCCAGCGTTCATCTGAGACACTACGCACGTCTGGACAGTTTCAAACACCCAATTTTGGCCCCTTTTTCTCCACTCGGCTCCTTTTTTTTTTAACTTTCAAATGTTTGTACAGAGTGCTGAAAGCCATTATGTTCAGCAGTATCTGCCCTATTTATCCAGCTCCCAGCTGGCTGCAGAGTAGCTTTCATCAGTGGGTCTGAACTCACAAATGCTGACACAGAGATTATCTGCCCTGTGAAGAACAGTTTAACCAGATTAATCTGTGGGAGGTCCCCTCAGCCTCTTCCCTGCAGAGCCCTGCAGCGAAGGATTGGCATAATCTCAGAGCCTATGGCATATGCTCCCCCCCACTGCCCTCCATCACCGGAGGAAGCTGCCTGATTCCCCAGGATGTTCAATCCCGTTTTCCAAACTGGGTTTGGCTGCTTTGCAGTGCTCACCCTCCCCCTTCAGGGAAGGGCCAGTCCTGAAGGGCAGTGGTGGGATGGGGCAGGAGATTGCTTTCATTTTCCACACCCTGAAGCTGGCAGTCCTGCTCCCAGCACGGTATATTGTGGTAGTAGGGACACAGAGCAAAGCCCCATAGCCCTTAAACCTGTCAGGTTTACACAGCAGGGGGAATTACTGACAGTCCTTTCTCACCTGCTGACTCCAATTTGCTTGTTTTCATTACAGCAGATAAAGAAACAAACCATTTAGTCAGCAAATCCAAGCCCAGAAATCAATCACATTCCCTCAGCAACTCTTGCATTGTCAGAGGAGACAGAAGCAGGAAAGACCAATAAAATAACACCTTACCCAGACTTAAATAAGGGAGGAAGGTTTGACATTAACATTTCTACAACTACCTCTCCTTTTTTTTGTTGTTGTTCTTTTACTCCCCTCTCTCCCCTTCAAGTCTTGCTTTAAACATCTCAAAATGGGCTGATTTTAAGGTGAACTAGACACCCTAGCAATGGATGATGACTAATACACTACGAATGACAGAAACTTGGTGGAACACTAAAAAGCAAATGAGATATAATACCTGACTGCAAGTTACATAGAAAAGTGAGTTCAAGCCAAAGGGTTGAAGGAATAATGCAGTCTTTTCAATACCTCTGTGGAGTTAATTCAGAAAACCTTAAAACTCTTAAGAGGGAAAAATATGTGCAGAAGATCATACCATCAACTCTGCATGAATTCACAACCCCGGGAGTTGCAATACATTTATAATCCTGTGCTGCACATCTATCACCAAGACTGTAGCTAAAGACAGCTGGGTATGCAGTTTTGAAAGAACACACAATTTATAGAAAATTAAGATGGGGGAATTCACCTGTAAGCTGGCACAAAGAACACAACAGCTCCTCAGCTCTTTAAACAATTGCTTCTTGGAACAGCTAATTCAAGCACCCACAAGCAAAAGCAGCAATTCCTGACTTAATTTTCAGCAACATGCAGAAACTAAATCAAGAAGTGACAATATCTGAGCCCTTAAGTAATAGGGTTCACAATGTAATTAAGTTCAGTGTCCTAGGAGGAAGTAGTGAATGAAGAGATACACAAACGACACTAGATTTTAGAAGACTCTTTAGAGCACAACGGGAGTCATTCAGAAGGACATTAATTCAGCATAAAGGAAGCAAGTGCTGTACAGATGGCTTAAATAATATATAAATGATGTGGGAAGAGAGCTCTTGGTGGGGTCACAGAGTCTGCAGAGGATACAGGTTATTTTGGGGAGTTCAAAACAGCCTCTCAAGACCAGAGAGAATTCTTGGGTGTTGGACTGAGACTTAACCAAAGCAAGGCAGATGGCCAACACAATGATAAGTGACATTGTCAGTTAAAACAATCTGATTATCCTGGAAAGCCCACATTAAAGCTGATCCTAGTCTTCTCACAGGATTTGGAGAGGCAACAGCCTATGCATAGGAGCTAGGGTCCCTGCACCCAGCTCAGCACCATCAGAAAAGGTACCCAGCTGCAAAATGACCAGAAGGAGGAAGGACACAGGTAATAAGCAGGACTGGCTATCTCAGGCTGCAACAGTTTTTGCAGAACCTGAGAGGGTTCAGAGAAAGGTGGCAGAAGTGACGAACAGCCTGGGAACACTGTTGTCTCCAAGAAAGTGAAGCTTTGGGTTGGTTTCTGGCCCCTTTTACTAAGGAAATCCTCTTCCCTACTAGAAGCAGCAACTGCATCAGCAATACCCTTGATTCCTGCCAGGCAGGGCTGTCACCACAGTATATTACTGTCGGAGATTTTTGATCTGCTGTTGCATTGGTCCTACATCTGCTGTAAAGCACACAAAAATATTTCACAGCCTCTGACGTGTGAGAGTACATTTTTGGCAGCTCATTCTGGACTTAGCACAGGGGCTGATGATTGCAGGGTGCCTGATGAGGCAACTCCAGCCATCCCTTTTGGTCCTGAGCTCATCTGAACAGAAAAAAATTATAGAAGTGCATGAAATAATAAAACCAATAACTGGCAAAATTCTGTGCTCCCAGCACAGGGCCAAGAGGATACACAGTCATTAGAAGATGGCAAATCCAACCTGGCAGAAATTAAATACTGCTCTGCTCTCACTCCTCCCAATTTCAATATATGATTAAGCAGCAGAACTCTGCCACAGAAGGCAGCAAGACCAGGATCCCCACAACACTCAATACAGAACCAATCAATTTGTAGGAAAATAAATCCATATGCAGAATTATCATTACTAGAGGCTCAAAGCCCTATCACTTACTTACGCCCATCTCTAACCCATACACAGGGGATAAATCCACACTTGCCTGCAGCAAGGTCTGGACACCTTTTTGTGAGGTGCTCCCTTCTGTAGTTTAATCGTCAGCAGTTATGTACTACACCAGCTCAGTCATTCCTCTTTCATCCAAGTTGGATGACATTTATAATCAAGACAATCACATTTACTACTTGATTTTTGAAGTGCCTAAGCATATTGGAGTCATATGAGGAATAGCAACCTCTGAGCCAGAGAATGAAGCAAGTAAAGGGCAGCTATGAGTCGCAGCAGATGAAGTGGGCATCAGCATTAACTTCTGTGATGCTCATTTGGATCTTTTTCTTCTTCCAGGATCAGTTTCCTCTCATCATATTGAGTCAGACCTTCACAGAGCAGGCCAAGAAAACCCTGCTTAACACCCCAATTTCGACTTATAGAAGCAATTGTTTGTATTAGTACAACTGCTATGATTCATGCTAGTTAACCCAGAAGGTGGAGACACCTTTCAGGCACCAGTCAGGCACCTGTCACCTTCCCCACCAGTCAGTGGCAGAGAGAGGCCAGACCAGTATATCAGACTCAGTCCAGCACCACACATGCCCAGCATCCTTACCCCTCTCCACATCAGCTTTTTCTGTACCATAAGCAGGCAGAGGAATGTTTACTTAGCTCAGTGTCCAAAGAAAATGCAGCTACAAGATGGTATTGCACTGAGAACTGCTGAAGAGATACAAGCCAGTTTCGGGATAAGTAGATTACTTTGCCAGACAATTTTTTTTTTTTTT